>JABTXL010002720.1:2352318-2385084 GCA_025134845.1 Neodon shergylaensis
AGAAAGAAAGAAAGAAAGAAAGAAAGAAAGAAAGAAAGAAAGAAAGAAAGAAAGAAAGAAAGAAAGAAAGAATAGGCAGTAGTCCGATTATGGCAGATCAGAAATCTTTACAGTCATTGGGCCCTATTCCATAATTACCTCCCACCATAAGCCACTGAATGATCCTGCAGTAGCAATTTCACGATTCCTGCCTGGCCCGTTCAACTCCCCAGACTGCACAGGCCAGTGAAGGATATCATGATCCGGATCATATTGGAGCCTTTTAAACTCAGAGGAAGACTTCATTGTGATTCTCTGAGTGATGTGACTGGAGAAGTTAGGCTATGGGCAATGCTATCATAAATCATTTGACTCATGAGAAATCATTAGTGATTTCATTTCAGGATGCCAGGCAGCAAACTAATTCCTCTTAGATTGAAAACATGAATGAACTTGAATGCATGGAGTCACACTCATCTCATAAAAGATGTTCAGAAATGGGTAGTTTCTATTATTTATAGAATCCATTTCATATTTATACATAAAGCATAGAGATTATAATACATCAGAAGGAAATGTTGCAGCCAGACAGGATGGCACATGCCTGTAATCACAGCACCTGGGAGAGAAAGACAAGAGAATCTGGAATGAAAGACCAATCTGCATTGCCAATGGGGTTCCTCTGAGAAAAATAAAATGAAAATAAGCAAGTAAAGAACTTCCTCCAAAGGACTGATAGAAAGCTTTTCCTGAAGATGTGTTTATTACAACATAACATTAAAACACTGAAAAAATATTTGAAAATCAGGGAATGATTAAGTGTATGATTGAATGGCTATTTAACTCTTTAAAAGGAAATTTACTCCTCTGTTGATCCACAAAATTGACACTGTCTTCTTAGTGATCTTAGGTTACAGAAAACAACCTCAGCCCCATGGCCATGCTCCTTCCCTGCTTCACTGTGATAAAATGCCCACCTGCCACACCTCGTCTTCACCCTAAGTTATCAGGTGTCAGTTGGTGGGTGACCTCTCTGAAAGGTACCCCTCCATGCATTACCTAGGGAATGATAGGTACCAGTTGTCTGGATGCTGAATCCTTTGCACCAATCCTGGGTGACTCTGGCAGGTTATCTCTTTCTAGAGCCCTGATAGGATTGGTTGAGGTCTTTGGAACATCTGTCTGGCAGGTTTTGGCTTTACTAAGTTTTTTGTAGACACTGATCACACAGTGTTTCCTCAACAACCTTCCTGACCATAAACCTCTCAAACTGTGCAACTTGCAGACCTGGCTGCTGCCTTAGTGTGTGCACACTGCATTGACCTTATGTAACTTTTCTGCCCATGGTTTGGGAAACTAGCCACTGGAGCCAGGCATCATCATGACTCTAAATCTCTCTCTCTCTCTCTCTCCTCTCTCTTTGTCTCTCCCCCACCATTTCTGTCTCTGTCTCTCTCTGTATAAAATACTTCCAATTTTTACTTAATTTAATAAATCAAGGTGAAATTTGATTAATACAGAACCAGACATTTAAAAGAATACTTAACATAGAAACAGAAATTGATTTCCATTGGTTGGATAGGCACATTTCAAGTTCAGGATCTAAAATAAGTGCAGTTTCTCATTTTATTGAACTCTAATGACCTCCTTGCCCTGTCATTCACCTCCTCAATCCACCATATGTAGTACTCAAACATAACCATTTCTTAATACAAATCTGTCAGGTCAAAAACTTCTGGTATTCTCCAGCTGTCCCATGAGGAAAATGAAAAACCTAACTATACATCCCTCCAACTTTGCCACCCAAAGAACAGACTTCCCACTTGCCTGGAATAGACACTGAAAACCCATTAGGCCCAAATAAATACCACTTTGAGATCCTCATATACAAGTTGGTCTAGTTTTCATTAACAATATCATTTTCATGATTTCTGCTTTCATAAATTTTTGGTGTCCTAAAATGGCTTTTCTCTATCCTGAAGTACACCAGTGTAACTTAACTGTCTAATGCATTTGTTGACAACGAGAAGTTTTATTAAAGCAACAGCTTGTATAGATTTGTTCCTCATTCCGGCTGTAGTATTTACATACAAGACAACAAGCCCTTTTGTTTTTGTATGTCCTACCCCACCTTCTCAGAAAACAAAAACAAAAAACCTCTCATCAGAAAACTGTATAATAAATAAAGAAAATGAGAAGACAAAGGACATAAATGTCTATTTGACACATTTCTTTTACCCAGGAAGCACTACTGAATACTACAGAATTATTTCATTGTCAACAGTTACTATTTATCTTTTAAAAAAATATTTGAACTCTAGACCAGCAGTTGTGAAGTTTGTATGGAACCAAATTAGGCCCTCTGCATGTGGGAGACAGTTGTGCAACTTGGTCTATTTGAGGGGCTCCTGGCAGTGAGAAAAGGATCAATCCCTATTTCATGAACCAGCTTTTTGGAATCCGTTTCCTATGGTGGGATACCTTGCTCAGCTTTGATGCAGGGGGAAGTGGCTTGATCCTGCATCAAATTAATGTGCCAGGCTTTATTGACTCCTCATGGGAGGCCTTACACTTTGGGAGGAGTAGTTGGAAGGTGGGCTGTGTGTGGGTCAGGGGACAGGAGGAGTGGGATGATCCACTGTGATTGGGCTATAAAATGAATTATACACACACACACACACACACCTAAATGACTTTTATCAAATATATGTATTTGAATTGTTCATGTGTTGAGTAAACCATATGGGAAGTATAACCTTTTAACAATAGATTCTCTTTGACATGCTGAAGACACCAAGATTTAAGAGTGCAGCCCACCAATGCCCATTGTCAGTATCTTACCCATGAGTTAAGGTAGAGCTCTCAGGTGCCATGGCAGATGTTCAAACATATCAATCAAGACATTTTTTTTTGTATTTGGAATTTCCTCTGGCATACCAATGATCCAGATGCCAGTGAACAGATGAGGGTGCAGTCAATTGCCAGAGTATGTTTCATCTTCAAAACGTGAGGGCCGTGCCTCTGAGGAGGCTGAGGCCTGGGTCAGCAGTGTCAGTGGGAAGGAAGGGCATGCCAATCATCTCCTTCCAGTCTAGTAGGCTTCAGTGCCCAGTCCCCACTAATGCCACATCACTGGTCCCCTCCCCAAAGCTGCCTGGGAGCTAATCAAGGCCAGCTGGGCTGTGACTGAAAAAGCATGGGATAAAACGGGACTCTCTGAACACGGCGGACAATGAGGGCTGATGAGAAGCCAAGGACAATGGCATGGGGTTTTGTTCCTACTTCATGTTCTGGCTTTGTGGGAGCCTAGCCAGTTTGGATGTTCACCTTCCTAGACCTGGATGGAGGGGAGAGGACCCTGGACTTTCCACAGGGCAGGGAACCCTGACTGCTCTTCAGACTGATGAGGGAGGGGGAGAGGAGTGGGGGGAGGGGGAGAGGGGCGGGAGGAGGGGGAGGGAAATGGGAGGCTGGGAGGAAGCAGGGATTTTTTTTTTCAATAAAAAAAATAAATAAAAAAAGTGAGGGCCTTCTATTTAACAAGCTATATTTTTATTTTCCATTTCCTACAAGATGAATGAAAGTTAAACTTTCTAGGCTGTATTTCTGGAGAACTGCAGATACTGACAAATTATGAGCATTTGGGGGTTTTCTTGAGAATAATTATCCTCAGTGGAATTTTCGTAATTGTTAGTATTAGCAGTGTTCTTGCTTAGGGAACAAACATTCTCTTCCCCTTACACTATTTCTTCAAGATGACAGAACTGGAACAGAGTGAGACTGTGTTGAAATTTTTCAGAGACGGTTGATCAATAGATATTTATAACAAACACAAGAAGTTTTTCTTCAAAAAGGGACAATTTTTGCTTGAAGATTACCAAATAAGAATAACATATTAAGTAATATTATTGTGCATCTTCTACAATTATTACTGATGGATATATATCTAGTTCAAACCTCTGGCCTGAGATAGAGGTAAACTTTATAACCATCATATTTATTTCGGGCAGCATGTGCTCAACTTATATGAAATTCTGTCTTTTCCAAAGCTGAAATATTAAAGGAAGGACTGATCACACCATGCTTTCAGAATTTGAGTGATTTACATAGTCAATGCTATTGACTATAATTTAATCAGTAATGTTACTTTGATGTATCTTTATGTATAGGGACATTCTGTGAAGTGTATTCATTGACTTTACTAATAATAAATGGACTGATACTTAAGGAAAAGAATAATTGGTTTGTTTTATAAATCAATAAAGCCTGTGAATAAGTCACAAATTTCCTTGAGCTAGCAAGAAAGTATGTTGAATATGAAGCAAATCATTGTTGGCATTCATTTACAACTCTAATACATGAGAGGAAATATCCACATAAACCTTATGAAAATGCATAATACAAGGAAATTAAATAAGTGTTTATACATATTCAGAGTGCTGCTAAAGCACCTGGTGTCCATTATTTTGATTTACAGTGGTGTTCAGAAAGAAATTAAACTGGGGCCACAGTAAGGTGAGATTTTAAGAATATTTCCTGTGACTCTAGATTCCTGCATCCTATAAAGGCCTCCTAGACAGGCAATGTCCCATATATGTGATACTCCACATAGGTGGTCATAATGTTATCTCTGTTCTCATCATGCTAACCTCTAACATCAACAGCTAAACAGCCTCCTCCTACATCACCATTTTATCCACGCTCTCCATTATTTTAACCTGTGTATACAGAAATATCGTAAGATTAAACTAAAGTCACAAAATTCTGTTCAAAACCCTCTGTTAGAGCTTTTAGTCACAATTATAAGTAAGTTTACATTGGGCTTAGTTTGGCCTATATAAGTAAAGTGTTCCAAATAAAAGATTAATATCTCACAGTGAGTTTTGGGTGTACTGGGCTTTTTTTCCACTTAAGGTTATTTGTAAGATGACAATACTGCTTACAGTTAAGATCATTTGTAAGATGGCAATACAGTTTACATGCTTGCCTAGTATGACCAAGTTCCATCTCAGTTATTTGGTCTCCTATTCAAAAGATGTAAAAGCTAGTCGTAAAGTAGCATCCAATACCTTGTGGCAGACTCCCTAAGGAGGGAAGACAATAATTGGGGTTTGGATCACCCAAATCAAGAATCCCGGTTCAGCTTCTCAAATAATGTAGAATTGTGTAAAAATGTGGCCACGACTTTATGTGCTATTTCCCTTTTGTGATTCCTCAGCTTGGCATGCCTGTGGGAGATTTTGTTAAAGAAATTAAATTCATTACCAAAATTAAAAATCGTTCAAAGCGAACTGTAAGCTGAGATAGCTTTACAATTGAAATATGTGTCATTGAGTTGTTCTCACCCATGCAACAACATTGTCACTGAAGAACAATAGATTGATTGAGCCAAACTGTGTGGGTAACATGTAGCATGTGAGTATGAGTGCTACTATATGGGAGGAAAAGATGCTATGTGCTGTCCCTTGGTACATATTCACCTCCCATGGCCCATTTAACAAGCATCAACCATCAGTTGAGCAGAGTCCTAAGGCAACTTTGAAAGCCTGATAGTTTTAGTGTCTGAGACTCTGTCATCCTGAGCCCATCAATAACTGCATGAAGCAGATTCATAACCATTCTTGCCTACCTGGAATCAGTTTACTGTTTTATGTAAGCTATAATTACATTTTAAACATGTGATCCACTCAAATCTAGATGCTTATGTTCCTGTGTTAGCTGTAGTTACCACTGTTGATACAAAAAAAAAGGTTAACTTCATAAAGAGAAACCCAAAGGGTTAATGAAATGAAGATGAGAGCGATACTAATTGCTAATAGCTGACTCCAAGGGCTGACAAAGTATAAGCAATGCATATAGGAGCATAAAGAAGGAAAATGACAGGAAATCAGATGAAACATAAGATACACTGCAGAACTAAAACCTGAACAAATGAGGTAAAAAAAAATATAGGAAAACACTATTTTAGGTATGTTATTGAAAATATTGTAATCACATTCAGATGAGTACATGATGATTTTACATTTGAGTATTTATAAGATAACCATAAGTGACCAAGTTGTTACTTGGGAATCTGAGGAATAAAAATCTACAAGAAAGCAGCTCTATGTAAAAAGTGCACACCTTGAATAACTTAGGATTTACCTTTTGAAAACAAGAAACTAGAGAAGGCTGTCAAGGGTAAAAATTGTAGAGGAAAAGTGAAGTTGGGATGGACTTGAGAAAGATGCACTTGTGTTGTCCAGAAATTTCCTTCTCTAAACTGAAGCATTCCATCCTGAAGGGGAAGCTCATTAAGACTCAGACAGTTATAAAGGTAATCACAATAAGATGCAGGACGCAAACAATACACAAGTTTTAGAAAATTTCTATAACTTACTACATTTTCAAAGTTCCTTCCTTCACAAGGTTTCATATTCAGGATATACTGGGAAGGGAAGATACTCCGACTTTCTGAGCTGCCTGATAATTGGGCATCGAGCTACAGGAGTCTAGTTTTCATGAATCATTATCTGTGATGAATTGGACTTTTTGGTGATGTAAGCTAGCTTTGAGTTACCCATACTCCTGTAAATAATGATAATAAATTTATTGGTTTTCCAAGTTATACTTTGCTAACATCATTATTTAGATCCATTGTTAGTTCTGTATCTCAGGGGAGTAGACAGGTGTTTATGCATCTACAGGAAAAGTTGCACACAATATAGTTGTTGACCAAATATGTACCCAAAGAACAAAGGGCTACTTAGAAAGGAGTGGTGGCATGGTCTTGTAAAAGGTGCTGAGACATGCAACTGATGCGGAAGTACATGCGGGTGGGACACTGATAGGAAAAACTCCAATATGGCTACCTGCCTCCCCTGAAATGGATAGTGTGCCCCCCCTTTTTTGTAGTGGCGATTGCAAGCTTCATAAGGTACATGATTGGACACGCAGCCTAAGTCAAATTGTTTGCAAATGGAGCATCATTGGATGCTTTATTTCATATGATGCAGCATACCTCCTTGATAAAGCAGATCCACTTTGTGAGCACAAGGATGGTTCCCAGTTGATGGATTAGAGAATAAATTGCACTCTGTGAAGTAGCATGTATAGCATGGACTCTTGAGCAGGGTATGGGATTGATTGCATGGCCTTTGTTATCAACTGTAAGACATGTTAACAAGGTTTATATCTAGCATCCACATTTGTCTCTGATTGGGTAAGGACACTGTATTAGGGGATGAGATAGAGATGTTGGCTCATCATTGGTTAGAGTTGCCAGTTTCAAAGGAAAACAGAAAACAAGTTGGATATATGATAAAAAGCCATCAACCACACTGATGAAACTAAAATAAAAAGCAAAACAAAAACAAACAAACAAAAACCTGATACCCATTGAAAGAGTCAAATAGAGAGGAAGAATATCACAAGGTAAAAGAAATAAAAGATGCCCTCAGATCCAAACAGAGAAAGGGAGAATTCACAGCTCAGTAAGCAGAGAGGGAATGCAGAAGTTTAAGAGACTATCATAGCCAGGGAGTGTTCTGTCTTTCACCTGCTTGAATTGGGAGAGTATTTAAATAAGGAATAAAAGACCCTGTTAAAATCTCACTCCTGATGTTGTGAGATACAGAGACAAATGGGATCAGTCTGAACACTGTGGAAGTAGAGAAACTTGGTAGTGTAACTCAATCCACCTTGAGAGAAAGTCTACCTAACTGGAGGGAATCTGAGGTAACTTTGCCCTCCGTGGTCTGACTCACAGAAGCTGTTAGGTATACTTGATTATTGCCTACTGAGGGACAATAAATATTAGAGACTGGAAAATAATAGAGGAAATGTAAGTATTAAATTTCTGTAAGCATTATAAAATTAGTTATGGGAGTATTTGCTACATATAGTTTATCTGGGCAGGTGGCATTGTGTTTACAGGAAACTTAAAAGGCTTTATCCACATGCACCTAACGACTAATACAGGATTCTAATGGTTTTACTGATCTCTGTGGTGGTTTATCACCTTTTATGAATTAGCAGAAGCTTTGGAAGATGTGAATGATAGAAATCAAGATAGAAATTGGTTTCATAAGGTGCTAAAAGCACCATGGGGACTGGGGATAAAAGAAAGAAAAAAAAAAGACTTTGGGATCTGTTCCAGTGGTTCAAAGACAAACCTGTCAAGATTTGTGTCAAGTCAGAATGCCCAGGGAAAAAAGTAGCAGTCAAACGCTGTGCTAATGAACTTTTGGAAGGCTTTAAAATTGGAGCAACAGTTTAAAAGAAACCTAAATAATAAAATAATACATACAAAAAAGATTTAGCTTATTTGGGAGTGGACAATTATCCCCCAGAGTATACTGTGTAAAGTATACTGTGGGTGGAAATGCTTTACCAAGCCAAGGGCCATTTCATCAGCCACATACAACTGACAAAAAGCCATGGGCCACAGTGCTGATCTGCAGCCCATGAGAACCAAGTTCTAGCAGGCCTGGCAGGCTAGATTGACTCGAATCTGAAGCAAGCTTAGAAATGGAGACTATCAGCAGTGAAACCATCAAGGCTGGCAGATGCGTAGTGGTGGGAGAGGATGGATGGCTCAAGGACACGGTCTATGGATTACAGACGCTTAAAAGGGAAAGTGTCTCCCATATATGCCCTTGTACCCAAAACTGTTTTTAAATAAAGAATGGATGGAGGTGGTGAGATCTGTCCATGCTGTATTAGATCTGGTAAATTTTGTTGTCAGTATCTCTTTAGCTACACGAGACCATCTGGGACATATTTGGAATGAATGATGGGTAGAACTTCACATTGCCCTGTATACCTTCTGTAAAAATGTTGTCGTACGTAATGCCTGTCCTTGGTCATCTCACAAATTTGTAAAAAAACAAAAATGTGGAAGAGCTGTAAGACAGCAGCTGACTTTAAAGGAAGCAACCTTTGTGGCTAGGAAGGAACTCCCTAGGAGGTATTAGACTGTGGGGTGAAAGTCTCAGTACCAAGGGTGAGTTATGTCTCGCAGACGACCAGATCTGTGCATGACAACCGTCACACACAATGCAAAGATGCATAAAGACTGAAAGCAGGAAAGTAAGCAAATGAACAGGTAGAACCAAGAGACAAGACAGAGAAAGCGAGCTAGGAACAGGTGGAGGCTTCCACAGCTGCAGACACCCAGAGATGGGTCTAAACAGGAAGCAGATTTCAGAGGCTGACTAAGGCATCTGTGATTTGAAAGGCACCACATGTTCCTGAATGTTTCAAGTGGTTTCATTTTGGAAGTTCAGAAAAATAGGAGCTAGATTTTTTTTTAGAAAGGACCAATCTATCATGCAGCTCATCCAACGTGCATCATAGGAGCCAGAAAGACATGGTTTTGTAGTAGAGTTGCCTGTGGATGTGTAAGGGCCAGAGTTCAATATGCCACACCATAAAGCAAAACAAACAAAAATATATGCCTTGGGAAACTTTATATCAAGGATATTTTGAGCTTATCTTTAGTGAGGGGAGTAGAAGCAGAAGCAACAGAAATGTATGGACCAAGAATTCTGAAAGGACAGTGAGTCATAAGAAAGATGGAATCTGGCCCTGGGAAGGGAAAGGATGCATCTTCAGTGGACACAGAGAGGAGACTCAACCGAGAGCTGCTGTTTGCCAGGGCCTGGGATATGGGAGCTGAAGGACATCAAACAAAGCATAAACTAGTAGGCAATGGCGTTTTCTAGTCATACAGCTAAAAGAAGACTTGAAACAGATGCCAGGGCAAATAAAATGATGTCAATATTAAAGCTGACAACTTCACACAATCTAGTAAAAGGTCTAACATTCAATTTTCTAGTTTGGTTTGACCCCAGGTTTATCTTCGGGTAATTATAAGGAAGAATCACCCACTATGGTTGTCACATTTCCCTGAGATCATGGCTCATAAGGGTACAGAAGGCAAACTGAACACTTACATAGTGTACTTTCTTATCTCTCTCTGCTCTTGAAATTATATCATATAACCAGCTACTTCAAGTTCCTGTGCCTGACTTCCCTGCAATGACCCATAGCCTGGGATTGTGAATCCTTTCTCTGTCTAGAAGAATGTTTCAGGGAATTTTATCACAGCAATAAGGAAAGAAACCAAGACAGAGAACATCAATAAAACAGTAACGGACATCAAATATGCAGGTGATGCCTTACCCATTAAAGCTGAAAAACAGTGAAGAAACCAGAAAGTTATAAGGACGAAAGACACTGGGGATGCTGATGTGAGAAAAGTGAGTGATACAGGGGAGAGGGAAACCAAAGTCACTGACTCTGGTTAGAGCTTTCTGAGTACATGCATTACACGGTGTGTAGAGTATCCTAAACTCTACTTTAGGACACAGGCTAACATGCATTATTTTACAAGGGTCAGGTAAAAATATGATGTAGGAATGTCATATATCAATCTGTTGATTTCATTGGTTAAGTAATAAAGGAACTGCTTGGCCCTCATAGGTTAAAACATAGGTGGGAGGAATAAACAGAATAGCATACTGGGAGGAAGAGGAAGTGAGCTCAGACTCGACAGCTCTGCTCTTGGGAGCAGAGAAGCCATGCTCCAGTCTCCCGGACAGATGTGAGCGATGAAGCTCCAACCCAAGATGGACGTAGGCTAGAATCTTCCCGGTAAGCGCACCTAGTGCTGCTACACAGATGAATAGAAGTGGGCTAAATTAATATGTGAGAATTAGCCTAGAAGAGGCTAGATATCATGGGCCAAGCAGTATTTAAATGAATACAGTTTGTGTGTTGTTATTTCGGGCATAAGCTAGCCGAGCAGGCGGCCGGGATGCTGGGGACACAGCCCCGGCTGCCCCTATTTCAACAAAAATAGAATTTAAAAGGGTTCATACTGTGACTTCAAAATGCAATGCTTTGGCGGTTAAGAAGGCTGCAGTGAGGAAGTGGCGTGTGGGGCAGTAGAGATGCTCACAGGTGGAAGAAGTATAAGGGGACCCTGTGGGAACAGAGGATTGTACATTCTGGAAGAATCAAAATCACGTTCCTGATTGTGACTCTCTGCCACGGACAAGATCAGCCTGGACCAAGGAAGAGGAGGAGGCAAATCCAGTGAATATCTCTTGACTCTCCAAGAACAGTGTGCCTAGAGTTCAATCTGTAAGAACTGGAAAGACTCAAATTCATTAAATCACTCCGTGGAAAGTAGTCTGTCCCTACCCAAACTGGGTGCTGGTTACTCCAACTACAGAACCAACAGAGAGTGCACACGAAACAGCATTATCTGTCTCCTGCTCAGATATCACGGTAAAGGATAAAGGAAAGACAAGATGTCAAATTTTAGCTCATTTTGAAAAGGCTCTACATGTTCGGTACTGTCAGAACGCAGAGGACAGCATTCACTCTCACTCCAGCAAGGCAATGTTGGATTCATTTCCGTCATTGCCTGTAATTGAATTTAACTGTAGAAAATCCTTCTGTTGACCTCAACTTGATCATTGACTTTTTTCTTCAAGTTTCTCAGAAAGCAAACGTAACCTCCCGACTTGCTGGAGTGAGAACAAAGCTTAAAAAAAAAAAATCTGAAACATGAACAAGCAAAAAAAAAAGTGTCAAAGTCATCTGTTTAGGGAATAGCAGATCAGATGAAGGTAAATAATTAAAGAGAGTTTAACTGGACTTTTTTTTCCGTACAAAAAGAAAATTTCAGTACCACATGGTATAAAAAGTATCACATATGGAAACTAATTAAAACCTTGTCAAAAGAAGCTTGTCATCTCTTATACTTTGGTAAGTGAACGAGAAAATAGGATAAGATTGCTACAGAAATGAGCAAAGTAATTTACTTTGAAATTTGTCATTTTTTTTTCCTGGTTAAAATTGAGTTCTTTTATTTATTTATAAAAGATTTCTGTCTCTTCCCCGCCACCGCCTCCCATTTCCCTCCCCCTCCCCCAATCAAGTCCCCCTCCCTCATAAGCCCAAAGAGCAATCAGGGTTCCCTGCCCTGTGGGAAGTCCAAGGACCTCCCACCTCCATCCAGGTCTAGTAAGGTAAGCATCCAAACTGCCTAGGCTCCCACAAAGCCATCATTGCAGTAGGATCAAAAACCCATTGCCATTGTTCTTGAGTTCTCAGTAGTCCTCATTGTTCGCTATATTCAGCAAGTGGCATATGCGGGGACTGTTTCTATTGCTTTTGTGACAAATTATTCAAAGTCACACTATGGTAATCCACAGTAGTTTTGACCAGAGAAGAATTAGAACTGCATGCATGGTCATACGGCATTGCATCAAGAATGGTTTTCAAAGGCTCATGCCATGAAACCATTGCATTAACTTGGAAGCAAAGTCACACAAGCAAACAACTGTAAAACAGAGACGCTCATCCCATAATTAGATAGAAAAAAAAAGATGTAATCTCCCCGAATTACAAATCTGATAACCCAAATCTCATGCATAGCTCATTCAATGCTTTTTTATGTTTCATATTCAGTCAAGATTTGCCACTTGCTGCCACCACATCCATGAGCCTCAGTGACTCTTTTATGCATAATTTTTATTCTGTTTTCCATATTCCTGTTAGACATTGATATAGTTGTATATATTTCATTAAACTTATTTTAGCAATTTGTAAGCTCCCTGTTACCCACCGTCTATGCATCATACAAACCACACATTTGTATTTTCTTTCCCTCTATGGTATTATTAAATTTAGATTATCTCTTAAGGATTCTTAAATACAAGTCTTTGAATAATTATCTTCATCTTTCTACTTGGCCATTGCTATCTAGAGTCAAACTAGAAGAAGACGTCCCTGGACCCCTCCTATGTTCTTTGTATCCAGAATCACATTGGATATTCTCATCATAAGTTGATTGATGGTAACAGTGACCCTAAGAGAACAGCTGACTTCCAAGATATGATGTATCTGGAATGAAATCTTTCTCAAATGCCTTGATAGGTAAAATGACACCCTCTTCTCTGATCTCAACAGAAACAATCTGGTAAAAGACATTCTCATTCATAGACCTTACCATCAGTAACCTCAACCGATACAGAAGATTCTCAAACAGCCTAGATAAAACCCGGAGCTAGGCTTCCTTTTCCAAATGGCATTTTTCTTTTGTTCAGAAGTGGGTATATATCTTCTATTAAAAGATTTATAAAAAAATGGAAATGGTATGTATAGATAATGAAGGCATTAAAGAAAAGAATGCAGCCCCCAAGTTGGACCACCGAACTGCCAAAAAAGTTACCAGATGAGAATTACAGTATCACTTCTTTTTTCTTTAGCAAAACAGATATTTCAAATGTTCTACTAGTAAAATAACCAATTCTGGCTTTGTTAACTCATAATATAATAGGAAATATTACAGGCATGTATGTTCATAAGTGTCAAATTTCAACTATCACCATAAAAACTCATTTGGGAATTAGTCTAAAGAAAATGATGTTTTCAATTTTTTTCCAAATATATATCTACAAAGATCAATGAAACACTTTAAATGTTGCTTAATCTAGTTATAGTATTTTTAAAGAATTAACAGAAGTTTCCTCTCTCTCTCTCTTTCTCTCTCCCTCTCTTTCTCTCTATCTCTCTTTACAAGCTCAAAGTGTATGGAGCTATCTTTTTCATTCATTCAATCTACACGCTGTGGGCATCTTCCCTCAGAAATCACAACTATAAAAGTGTCACAGAGAAAAACAACTCGGTGCCATTGTATGATTTTCCTCAGACCCTAGGAAAGGTTCCAACCACATACGTGAGCTCAACATCACAGATATGATTCAGAAGTAACCTTTTCGTCCAGGTGCCCAGTGATTCTTTGCTTCAGGGCACAAGGTCTGAGACTTGCCTTGCTATAGATCTTTTAAAACTTTGCCTTATTTTTCTACACATCCATGAAATACTTACTGTAGTAATGAATACAGCATCATGTTCTCTAGGAGAGCTGAGAGTTTTGCAAGTAGCGTTAATTTTTCTTCTTAGAGAGAACACACTGTAATGAGGACTGCTCAGCCCTTAAAGAAAAAGCTTAGTCAATGATTCCAGGAAAGCAACTGAAGCTACTGAACACTAAGGAAAATTCCCAGGACCTTCTGAATGTATAGGGGACACGTAAAACACAATCATCTCTTTGCCTCTTATCCAGACTAAGTAATCTTCACTGGCAGAGGACCAGACTTATTATGGAGGCCACCAGTTGGTTTTACTAATAAGAGGCAGAGGAGGCTCAGTGTCTAAGAGACAAAGGCACCAAGTAAAGAATGCTGTGGAATATCATAAGTCCAATTCACCATGGAGGCAGCAAGACCATCTAAGTGAAAGCTAAGCAGCCAAGACAATGGCAATTATAAAACCACCAATGTGAGGCAGAAGACAAGAGGACAGAGAGGGATTTCAAGATGAAGGTCATTCAGTTAGACCTCAAGAGAAGATGTGTGACTCTATTTTGCACAGAATGTGAACTATTTCGCTCGAGACTGAGCTTTAGTGGGTTCACGGCTGGCAAGCAGCGTTGGGCGTCCTTTCTTCCTCTGCTGTCTTCTTGATTAAGATTGATATTCTAGTGTTTAACCAGTTTCCTCAATACATGAATCTCCAGGCTGATTTTCAAGCTGCCTCTTAGAAGATTTCACCGCTTGTAAGTTTTATCTTTCATTTTTTCTTTTGGTGTTGTTTTAAGAACTTCTTTCTGAATAATGCAGCTTCCACAAGGAAGTACAAAACCACTCTATTTCTATTTGAAATGATCCTTTTTATCACTCTTTCATGTTATCAAAGACTCACTGGGAAGATTCATTACTGCCCTGCCCTGACTTTAGTGTGGGATTGGCAATCTTGCTCTTGATCTACCTTTTCTGAGTTTTGAAACTGAGCATATTAGCTTACATAAATTTGTATGTCATGTTTCTATCTTATTTTCCTTAAGTATCGATATGCTAGATATCAAATGGAATCAATCCCATTTTCAATTTCTATTTTATGCTGATAAAGAGGGCAACAAAGCAGTAGTATTTTTAAAGGGATTCAGGGTCTCATGAGTATTCAGGACCTGAGCACCGCTGACATTGGCAAAGATTACGGAGTGAGGAGCACAAATGACTGTCTATAATAATAATAATAATGTGGCTTTATCAGAGAAGACATTTTGCTTGCCGTGCTTCCTTTATCTGACATCTAATCAAACTGGGATCAGATTATACCAGGAAAATTATATTTGTAACACTGGACCCCGTCCATTTCTACAGCCTAAAACATGGCCCTGTTCCTTGGTCTACCACTTCCGCTCCTTCACAGGGTAAATTAGCCCAGTATAACATATCTTCTAGGAAATTAACACCATAAATAATACTTGCTCATATGAGTTTTGTCCAAGTAATGATGAAGAACTACAATTTTCCATTGCCTTGAAGATTATATAAAGGTCAAGAAAAGCAAACAGCTTCTCTCTGTCAAGACTTCCACTGCACAGAAGGAATAAATCTTCCCTGGCCTACGCAGATTTCTTTTCTTGCTTCATTTTTTCCAAAGCAATTCAGGTCTTACTACTTATGTCATCAATGGTAACAATGCTAATATTTTATATGCGGGTATTTCCAAAATTGCAGAAACTCCTTTATGTTCCGTTTGCATTGCACAAAACTTAATGAAATAGGCTACATTTCCATGACAGGAGAAGTCTGTAAAACTTATTGAATGTTTACTTTTTGTTGTCTTATGTTTAATGCTTATGAATATGTTAAGACAGTACCTAAAATGATTTTAAAATATTCAAATTACTTTTTTGCTTTATGTGCTTTCTTTGCACACTATCAATTTAATATATATTTATTTGGTTTTTTTCTTCTTCTTGTTGTTGTCAAGTTTGCATTACTATCATGGAAACTTTAAGAGACAATGATTGTTTCATAATCTATTGCTATTTTGTAAGCATGATCCTTGGCAGATAACTAGGAAAATATCAGTACCTCAGATAGAAAATATTTTCTTTTTTTTTTTTTAAATATTTATTTATTTATTGTGTATACAATTTTCTGTGTGTATGCCTGAAGGCCAGAAGAGGGCGCCAGACCTCTTTACAGATGGTTGTGAGCCACCATGTGGTTGCTGGGAATCGAACTCGGGTCCTTTGGAAGAGCAGGCAATGCTCTTAACCACTGAGCCATCTCTCCAGCCCCGATAGAAAATATTTTGAAAAGAAGAGACAATAATGTTAAATTCCAGTGGAGGAAGACTGGTGATAGGATGTAAAAGATCATGGTGATTCTTAATTATTCTGCTTGACTCTGTGCCTTGCCTAGTAAACATTTCTTACTGACTAAATCACAGGGCAAACTCTGGCAAATTGCAAGATCTATCCTTGGCATACCCCATGGCAGATCTGCCTGTGTTTGCGATGAGCTGTAACATAACACTCACCGATTTTCTTACCTACTCATTGAGAGCCCAAGTTTTATTCATTTCTGTATCCCCAGACCTAGGATTGTGTTTAAGTCTATAAAAATTCTCAACAAGTCCTTGTAGAACATGTGAATAGCTAATTAAATTATTAAATTAATGACAGGATGGAAAGGAGAAATTTGTTTTGCCATTTCTGAGCTACATTTTAGGCAAATATAATATCAAAATTTATTTTTACTCATTAAGGTTCTGAGTACAAACTGTTAGCACTCTAGGGTATTCAAATTGAAACATGTAAATATAATATTCTCCAATCACAGATCTTACTAATGCCATAGAGGCTTCCCTACCACAATAAAGAGACTTTTCAATTTGCATAATAAGGTTGAAAAACTAGTAGTTTTTACTTCTGCCACTTTCCTGAACTTAAGCTAAAGGTATTTTGCAGAGGTATATTTATTGAAACTTATGATAACATTCAGAAATCTGATTTGTCAGAAGCCTATGAAAGTTACTGGCAGGAAACATAACTAACGTCATAATTGTCTTTTGTTTGTTTATTTGTTTAGTTTTAACCTGCAGTTTTATGTGTACTCTTCAAATAAAAAACTTTAAATGAGCTGTGAGCTCCCAGAATGTTAGTGAAACATAAAGTCCTTCTTTCTCATTGATTCCTTATGATCTTTCGACACTAAACATTTCAGGCATTAGCTTTCATCCATCCAGTCCATCTAATTACATGCTTACCTGTGCTGGAATTTTACCACAATAATATCATTTATGTTGTTTTAATTCTGTTTTACTTTGTTAATGTATATGTATTTCTTTTACTCAGGAAGTAGGCATAATATACTGGTTTTTTTTTTTTTACTTATTATTGTATTGCATCAGAGAACATAATTGGAATAGTGTCCTGGCTAGTTTTGTGTCAACTTGACCCAAGCTAAAGTTAGCCAAAAGGAGGGAACCTCAATTTAGAAAATCTCCCCATCAGATCCAGCTGTAGGATATTTTCTTAGTTAGTGATTGATGTGGAAGAACCTAACCTAATGTAGGTAGTGTCATCCCTGGGCTGGTAGTCCTCTGTTCTGTAAAAAAGCAGGCTGAAAAAACCAAATGAGCAAGTCAATGACATCACCCTCCCATGACTTCTGCATTGAATTTTGCTTCCAGGTTCCTGCCCTGTTTGAGTTTCTGCCCTGACTTCCTTCAATGATGAACTATGATGTGGAAGTGTAAGCCAAATGAACCCTTTCCCACCCCGCAACTTGCTTTTGGCCACAGTGTTTAATCACAGAAATGGTAACCCTGACAAAGACAACTGTTATCTCTTGTTATAAAATGCAAAGTTCATAATGCATACTCACAATGAATAGTTATGCTATAGAAAGTAATGTGCCTCTGATCATTTACATCATATGTGGCAAAATAAAAACCTTAACTAAGATAAATAGTAAGGGTTCAGTATGTTCATACATCATTAATGATATTGTATATGGTCTTTTCTGGTCATCACTTGGCCTTTTGTGAACAGTAAAGTATAAAAACAGAGGATCTGAAATGTCTGGCACCAAGGATGATGGGTTCAGAAGAGAAAGATACATTGAGAAGTTCTCTCAAATTGAACTATATGTAGCAAAGCTAGCTAACCGGATGTCAGAATGTTGCAGAATGCAGGGGCTGTCAGACAATGTGGAGGGTTATTTTCAAATTGATAGACATCTAATAAGGTGGTGACCTTCAAATAGTGTTAAAATAAAATCCGTGTTTCTCACTGGAAACAGTTTATCACTTTCTAGAATATAAGCAATCATACACTAGAGAAAGAAAAGAAGAGAGGGAAAGGGAGGAGAGGAAGAGAGAGAGGGAAGGGGAGGGGGAGGGAAGAGTGGGAGAGATTGTTTATTGAAAGCAATCAGTAAAATAGAGATATTGGATACTTTAGAGAGAAAGGAAAAAAGACCAACTTTGAAATCACAATAGTATCCCTCGGTCAGATTTTTTGTGTCAGTTAAATGAGTAATTGCCCCAGAGGTCTCCAAGCCTAAGCTTACTCCTTAAACATCAGCATGTATGGCTGATATGAGGTTCACACTGACATTTTCTATGGTTTTCCTCTTGTCTCTCTCTAAAGTCGTGGTTCCTATTGATTACCACCCCCTACACTCCCTTTTTGATATTCCTCTTGAGAGACATGCTTTCAAAGATTAGCAAATGTGTGCCTGACAAGGAAAACATGACCTTGGGAAAATGTCATGTGACAGCAGGACTGGGTCTTTACCAGGTACCACTGTTATCTGGAGAATGAGGGATTTAACTGAAAAGAGAGCTGTTACAAAAGAAGAATGTGTTCTCTGCACAATGATGGCAGTTTTGAATCTTCCTGATTATTACTTTCACATTGATTGTGTTAAATTGATCTAGAGGTTTTGGATCTGGGCCAGATGCCTTCTTTACCATACTCCATGTTTTCAGTTAGCTTCAGAGCTACACCCAAGTTTTCCTGAAATCTTTGAAAAATATTTATCATGGACACTAATTTATTGAAAGGAAAATCATGCAGCCAGAGGCTACCCAAGTTTTATAACTCAGCTTGGTAGTAAAATGTGTAAAAGGGAGGCCTTCAGGATGTCTAACTTACACTCTCAGGTGCACAGGGAGACTCTGAGTTCAATATGATTAGCTGTTGTTAAAGTCAGAAAATACCACAAAACTGCCAACACATTAGAATCGGTAGAATAACTTGTCGCAGTTGTTGTTAAAAGTTCAAATGATATCTAAAGACTCAAGGCTTGAACCTGATTGGAAGGCGGGTGCTGGTTAGTGCAGGCTTGACTCTTTGTGTCTTGAAGCCAAAGCAAGGAGTAGACAAGTAGTAAACATCCCCAATAATGACTCTAAGGACCTGAAGGACTAATGGATGCTGGCTATATCTCGCATATAAACTGCTGCCACAATGTTTCCTAGCTCTGGTCCTTTGGCTTCAGTGTTATAGTCTGCTACTCTGCATCTTAGAAAACCTGTAAAACTGTGTTATTAGAAGACAATTCCACAAAGCTATAGACTCTGGGTTCAGTGAGGAAGGAAACTGGAGAGAGAAAGGAGTCAAAGCTCACACACGATTTCTAACATCTAACAACTATACTCGAGATAATAATTGTCTAAGGTTTCTAAGTCATTGAGCTTGAGACCAGCATTCTGATTTTCCGATCTTTGCATGGAAGATGAGCTGTGTTTACGGCTAAAGAGGTTTTACTGAACTTCTTCCTGTTTGGTGGATTTGGAGAGATCTACCAAGTTGCTTTTATTTGCTCTTCTTTTTGTATCACCTCTTCTATGTCGGTGGTCTCTCAGATGACACAGAGTTCATAAAATTTTTGTTAGTCTCCCACGTATATCAAAAGCATTTCTCCTCTGAGTGTAAACTCTTCCAACATAGTTCCCTCTCAAGTTCCTGTTTGAGAACACTGAAGAAATCTATGAGTCACAGAGCTGTCTCTTCAAAGTGTCAAGTACATGAATGAGTGTTCTGATTCTGATCTTTTGTATAGATGTATCAACTTCTTGAGAGTTCGTATGCCTGATACCAATTTTTTTTATATTTTAGCTCTCTTTGCCAACTAGGTAGACTGTGACACCCCCAAATCTACAAGGTTTAGTTTTTTTTAATTTCTCTTCCCCAAAATATTTTCCCTTTTTGTATTCTATTATGAAGAAAGAAAGAACAACAAGACTGGTTTTTAATCTTTAGCTTGAAAATCTCGACAGTAGTGATTAATTTTTTTTTGTCAACTTGACTAGGCTCTGGCATGGATGTCTGATTAAGCATTATTTCATGTTTGTGTCTAGTGGTGTTGCCAGGAGAGATTAACATATGATTTGGTGAAATGAACAAAGAAGATGGATTTTTTCAATGTTAGTAGCCATCGTCCAATCCCCCAAGGGCCTAAATATGACAAGGAGGCCAGAACCACTCTCTGTTTCAGCTGGTTCAGTCTTTTCCTTCTCTTGTACATCCTGGATTTTAGTCTCTCAGAGTTCAGCTGAAGTACGTGTTAGCTCTCAGACTCTCAGGCATTTGAACTCCACAGCATGCTTCCTTCACTCAACACCTGCTTTTCTGGCAATACTGGGACTTGCCTCCTATAAAACTAACCACTTTCCTGTAAGAAATCTCTCCAGATTGGTTTAGTCGCTCTTAGATGGTCCCACTAAAGCATCATCTAAATACCCAAATGCATTACTTAACCATGTAGCTCTTCACAAACTTGCAGATCACAGTTTCATTACAATGTTCTCACTATATTAGGATCCCCTGAATGCCAAAATAACATTTCCTTCTGGGATTTTGTCAGAAATACTTTTAAGGCCAGTTCATAAAAATTTAGGCGTTCTCTGTCATTATTCAAATTCTCTATAATGTGTTTGACTCCTTTTTCAGTCCTTACTGGCTGTCTTTAATAGATATATTTTCATTAAAAATCTATGAAATACTACCTACATGCTTCCTGTCATTCCTTAACACTCTTGCATTCTCCGCCCTATAGATTCCAATGTTATTTCCACATTTTAGCAATTGCCACAGCAGCATCCCTCCTTAGGTACCAGCTTACATATTGGCCTTTACTGCTGCCTGTGCTGGTCAGCTTATGGTAAACTTGATGCAAGTTAAAGTCATCTAGGATAAGAAAGATTGGCCTGGTAGCGAGTCCTATGGAGTATTTTCTTAATTAACAATTGGTATAGGAGGATATAGCCCATGATGGGTAGTACCACCCTTGGGTCAGTGGTCTGGGTTATATATAAAATCATTCTGAGCCAGAAAGCAGCATTCAGCTACATTTTCTTCTTTTAGTCACTTCATTCATGTTTCTGTCTTGAGTTCCTGTTCTGGTTTCCTTTCACTATGAACTGTGACTTGAATGTATGAGACAAATAAAGCCATGTCTCTCCAAGCTGCTTCTGGTTACAGTGCCTTTGTCATGGTGATAGAAAGAAACCTGGCACACTGCTTGCTGTAATTTCTAATAAAATAGCCCCACACTAGCCCAGAATGGAGGATAATAAAGCTTTATTTATTTAGGGTAGACTCACAGAAAAAGCAGTGATCAGCAGTCTTCTGTATGAGCAGAGAATTGGAACCAAATCCAGAAGCCAAGAGACCTGAACACACATTTTGTCTGCATTTATATTATATGAGACCACACCCAACGTGAGCCAGTATCTTAAAAGCTATTGGCTGAAGGAGTTTCCACAGCATTTACCATAGAAAATTCACACTAATTATCCACTTCAATAATATGAATCTATTGTCTTAAATTCTGTTGGAATGAACCTAATAGGATGAATGCAAAATGTCAGTAGCGCTGGCTGTTTCCAGGTGTTAGCGGGAAAAACGCCATAGCTTTGCTTTTCCTAGTGTTTCTGGATGTTGCCAGCATTCCTTAATTTATAGCCCTCTACTCCATCATCACAGGCAGCAACAATGGGCTGAGTTCTCACCTCATATCTCTGAGCAGAGTAGAGAGTCATCATGTGTAAGGGATCTGTGTGATTAAAAGTTTCACTCACCAGATAATCAAAAATGTTATTCTTTCACGATGTGCACAGACTTATTTATAGGTGAACAGTCCTGTTATAAAGAAGTGTCATACATCTGTAGTTTCTGAGGACTGCTGTGCAGATATCTATGAAGGACCATTAGGTAACCTTCCATTAATGGTTCCTAGTTTTCGTCAATCATAAATATTTGCAACAGCAACAAAAAAGCTTGTCTGTTCCATAATTAGTAACATAGAAGTTTATGGGATAATTTCAGATTAGCATGTTTTAGTCTTTAAATGGATTCCTTATATTTCCCTAGTCAAGTGTACTTTCATGTAATTTATTCGTCATATCATCTTACATATTTGAATACTAACTTTGCAACTTCACATTTTGTAAATTTGAAAAACAAAATCTACAAAAACACTTTCCTTTACCAAACAAGATCGCAAATAAGGAGAAACTCTAAACATAAGTCTTCAAAATGAGCATAATTCCAAATCTGAGCAGTAAGAAAATACTGTGAACTATGTTTATATCAATACCCCGTGGCATGAGCACAGAATGATGCACCATCTCTGGGTGATATTCAGGGAACTGTAAGGGTCTTGGGTTATCCATAGGCTCTTGCAGGTCAAGCTGGACAGAATTGTGAATGGCCTGCACTAGTGAAATAGCTTGTTATCAAAATTTCTGCTGAAGGTACTAGAGAATACTTAAGCAATTAGATAAACATATATAAGACATGTGGTTTATGTTATCAAATAATAACACTTTATACTATATCTATCCAATATGTTTCACTAGTAAAAAATAAGAAAAGGGCCATACAGTGTCCTGTCTGCCAATGGAACTGCACCTCTCCCTAGATTCTGTGCCCTTCTTATCGCATCCTTCCTGAGGCCATTGGGGGCAGGGCACAGCAGAGGGGCCAGCATTGGACTTCTTCCACTTAGGGGCATCACTCCGAACCTGTGAGTGACCACCTGTGGGTTGCTCCTTAGATTTTGTATCCCAAGGCCCTTCCTACAGTCCACACCATCCCAATCCATTGCCTTACCACTGCTGGACCCTGCCCCCAACCCCAGTGGACTGCCTTCTGACATTCAGGCACAAGCCACATCTGTCAGAAGAGGCACAAGCCACACCCGCTTGAACAGGTTTCAGCTGCTCAGGTGCAAGCCACACCTGTTAGAAAAGAAACTCCTGCTGAACCAAAGGCCAAACTAACTGCCAGAGGCCAACTCCGAACTTGGACAGAGACTCCAAACTAGGCCCGTGGTCACACCAGCACCAGAAATCCAGTCCACAAAAACTACAAAACAGAAACCAAGGACAAAACCACCCATCCAACAAAGACAAGCTCAGAAATCAAGGACTAGAAATAATAATTCCAAACCTAGATGTCTAAACACCAGTGTAAGAATATAGTCAGCCACAGCCAGGACGATATGACACCACCGGAGTCCAGCCACCCTATGACAGCAAGACCTCAATATTCCAGTGTAGTCAAAGCACAACTAAAAGACCTTAAAAACAATAGTATGAAGATGATAGAGGTCCTAGAAGAGGAAATGAAAAGCTCCCTTAAAGAAATTGAGGGAAAGACAACCAAAAATTTAGATAAAACCCAAGAAAGCCAATGATATGAAAGAAACTATCCATGACATCAAAATCAAAATAGAAGCAATAAAGAAAACACAAACTGAGGGAATTCAAGAGATGGAAAATCTGGGTAAGTCAACAGAATTAGAGATGCAAGCATCACCAACAGAATGCAAGAGATGGAAGAAAGAACCTTGGGAGTTGAAGATACAATAGAGAAAATAGATTCTTTGGTCAAATAAAATGTTAAATCAAAAAAAAATACTAACACAAACCATCCAGGAAATCTGGGACATCATGAAAAGACCCACCTTAAAAATACCATGAAGAGAAGAAAACTCAGCTCAAAAAACCCAGAAAATATAGTTAACAAAATCATAGAAGAAAACTTCCAAAGGAAGACCATGCCTATAAAGACATAAGCTTACAGAAAACTAAACAAATATTATTAGAGAAAAAAAGTTTCCCAGTCACTTCATAATCAAAAGACTAAACATACAGGACAAAGAAAGAATATTAAAAAGCTGCAAAAGAAAAGGGTCAAGTGACTTGGTCATGGTTTCTAATGCTGTCACCAAAAAGAAAGTTGGGGGGGGGCGGGTTTATTTGGCTTATACTTCCTTATTGATGTTCATCACTGAAGGTAGTCAGGGCAGGAACGCAAACAAGAGAAGTACCTGGAGGCAGGAGCTGATGCAGAGATCATGGAGGGGTGCTGCTTATTGACTTCTTCCTGGTGACTTGCTCAGCCTGCCTTCTTATAGAATCCAGTACTACTAGCCCAGGGATGCTACCACCCACAATGGGCTGGGCCCTTCCCCACTGATCACTATTTAAGAAAATGCCTTACAGCTGGATATCATGGAGGTATTGCCTCAATTGAGGCTCCTTCTCTTATGATTCTTAATTAGGTCAAGTTGACACACAAAGCTAGTCAGTACACCAAGTAACATATAAAAGCAGACCTATAAGAATTACACTTCTTTTCAATTGTCTAAGCTTCCAACTGTGTTCTCAAGAATTACCCTACTTCTCAACAGAATCTCTAAAAGCCAGAAGGGGGTGAAAAGATGTGCTGGAGACTCTGCGAGACCATGAATTCCAGCCAAGAATAATGTACTCAGCAAGACTTTCAATAGCCATAGATGGAAACTGATGGAAACAGATACAGAGACCCATAGCCAAACATTAGGCGAAGCTCAGAGAATCATGCAGAACAGGGGAAGAAAGGATTGTAGAAGACAGAGGGGAAAGGATATTGCAAGAAATCCCACAAAACCAACTGACCTGGGCTCATAGTGGCTCACAGAGACTGAACCTACAGCCAGGGAGCCCGCATAAGGACTGACCTAGGCCCTCATATGTGTTACAGATGTGCGACTTGGTCTTCCTGTGGGTCTCCTAATAGTAAAGGCAGAAAATGTTTGACTCTGGTGCCCACTTCTGGGACCCATTCCTCCTAAGGGATTAGCTCATCCATGCTTAAGATGAGGTACCTAGTTTCACTGCAACCAAGGCTAGTTGATACCCATGGGATGATAATCTGTATCTGAGGAGAAACTAGAGGAGGAGTGGATGGGGTGGGGGAAGAAGAGAGGGAGGAACTTGGAAGAGGGGAGGGAGGGAAACTTTAATTGTGATGTAAAAACAAAAAATTAGACAAAAAGGCTCATGTAAAAGTTTGCATTGGTTAAAAGCTGAGAAATGTTTTATACATTAATAATTGCATAATATCAGAATTATAATCATTTTGAAGATTTTTGTTTGAATAGTATCATTATTTTAATCTTGGTTGATGAAGTGAAATTTGTTGCAAATTATGTTTTTTCAAGTTGCTAATATACATGCACACACATATATACACAGGATAGCAAAACACAGAAAGTCAGAAGCATTATGCTAACAGGTTGCAGAAGTAAAATACATGTCTACTCCTATTCAACAATCATGAGAAAATAATGAAAACACATAGAAGTAGCTATTTTATGCATTCATCATCATGCCTATGTCCAAATGCCCTAGATGTATGCTTAGTGATATTTGTAAGCACCCAATTACTTCAGGAGAATATGGCATACAAATTATATCCAGAATTTTTTACAAGTTTTAAGTGAAATAGAAGTGTCAAAAGCCAAAAGTGAACTGATAAATGTGCTGCCCTTGATGTAATAATTAATCACATCTGTAATGTCTTGCAACTCATAAAGCCCAGAAATTTCCCCATGTTTCCCGCACATTTCCATATAAGATTGCAGAAGAAACAAAAAGGCTTATGAAACAGAGGCAAAGGACTGGAGGCTTACACTGAACTTTTAATTCTTTTCCTTTATTTCCATTTCAATGTTAATTCTTTTCTTCCAATTTTTTGTATATTTAGCACGAGGGTAAAAGTCTACGGCAGAAACTTCTTTGCACTATTTTTAAAGGTAATGTAGGGTTAGGATCAGAGGATCAGAGAATCCCTTAATAAAATTAATGCAATAAATATAAGAGCAACAAAATGGAACATATCAATATTTCTGAATATTATAGTTTATTTAATCAAGGTAGAGTGGATATAAATGAATAGCTAGCATATCTAATTCATGCTGAGAATATCTCTTATTAAGTTCCTCAGTGTTAGTCCTGATGTTTCTTAACAGTTTGGCTATTAGAAACCATCATTTTAGACCTTAATGAAGAAATCCAATGTTCTCCTCAGTCTTAGCAAGCTTTGGAGTTCCTTGGAGATAGGGTAATTACATATATTTAGACAAGGGTGATAAAAGGCACAGGGTGTAAAATAAGTTGACCCAATTACAGTTACCTGGGTTGAGTCTACCTGGCCAATAGAAGTCTGTAAAATCATTCTGTAGCAAAGGCATTTCTGCAGAACATTACCTTGGGCTGAGACAAATTTAAGACAGGTAATGTGTTCCATTTTTATATCTCTGTGTATCTCTCTCTCTGTGTCTCTTTCTGTCTCTGTTTTTATTTCTCTCTCTGTCTCTCTGTTACACACAGACACACATACACATATTTTGCTACAAATTTTCATGTAAGTAATCAGTGTGTCCACACAGTTGTGGCTGTTGCATTCAAACAGGCTAGCTGGAGAGAGTATAACCTGCCATAAACACTACATAGAAAACTCCAGAAGAAATGATGCTGACAAATTTTTCTATCAGAACCCTGTTCCTCCCCTGAGAGCACAAGACTGGGGGTGCCGGCACTCAATTTCAGAGTAATTGTCTTCTCAAAAGTAAGCAGTAAAGGAAAAGAAATATTTCTAAGAGTAAAGTAAAATGAGCATGCGCGCTCACGTGTATTTGTCTCCGTGTTTGTATAGTAAGTATTGAGGTCACTGAAAAATGATCTCCAGAAAATTACTTAGTTCTACAAGTGTTCTTTTCCATTTTAATGGCAGATCAGCTTTCTTCATTCATTTTACTTAAAGCTTTTACTGAAGGATCAGTGGAAATGTTTCTGTCAAGTTTCCTAAATATGCATGTTAAGAAATTGTCCAGAACTTGAAAGGTGAAGTATATTTTAAGGTAAATTCAAACTGTACACTTAGTTTTCATAGTACAGTTTTTTTTCTACTAAGAATATATTAGTTTTTCAGATCATGAATTGAGCAGCTTTCAAAGGCAGAGGAGATGTAGAGAGAACTTCTCCCATCAGTGTGGAGATGGGCTCGGGCTCTTAGAGGCTGGATCAAGGAACATAGAAATCTCCAAATTGCTACAGCTAGACGTTTGTCTTATGTAGTAATGACATGATAAGTTGGCTCCCTGTGATTGGCTAACACACAGCTTCTTGGTGTTGGCTGAAATCCATTGCTAATGACATTCCTAAGGTAATTTTAGTTTATCTGTATACAAAGGAGAGGACAAGTTCTTCTGTAGTGATTCAAAAATGTGGAGACAAATCTTAGCTAATGACTTCCTGTTTTTCAATAGGATACACTAAGTGGCTATTTATTAATAACATATTTTAGAGACAGGCATTGGCTGTATCTGTGACTTATACACTACCCCTTAATGCTTATCTCAATATCATTGCCATTTTCGTGAAGTGAACAGGGATTTGGAGAAGATAATTACCAAAATATTAAAGTTACTATCATATTTACGAGTTCATTAAATTCTATGTTATTCAAAGCCCCACCCCTCTTCTTTGTCTACTGCATTGCGGCCCTCTAATGGAAAGATGGCCAACAATATTTACTTAATTAAATCAAAACATTAATATTTCTTGATAAATAGGAGCTTATCACTATTAGCTAATCTGCATTTTTTACAAAATAAATTAGACTATCTTACCCAGAAATTTCAACAATTTGTTTTTATGACCTGATATTACAGTATCTTATGTTTAATTATAGACTATTTTCTTGGTACAGGATACGAAACTAAGAAGGTGGTTTTTGAGGCATCCGAGGTGTCTTAATTTTGAATCATTGAATCAGTCATCTAACTGATTATTTTTTTAAAAAAATAACAAAGTAGAAAATATAGGAGACAAAAGGTCAGACACATTTTTTTTCTTCACAACTATATTTATTTCTGCAAATGGTTTCAATGAATCATTTCAAAACTGAACAAGAAACAGATGTCTGTTAATTAGAGATTTGAATTTAATGACATGGTTGCATAGGTATGGCACACAGAACATCTGTGTTCTAGTACCTAACATTAATTTAATTTCTTTATAGGAGTCATTTACATTTTTCTTCATTTTCAATAAATTGTTTTCGCTGCTCAAAATAACATTGTTGTTGTGGAATTGATGACACCAAGGCCTTCTCTTTGGGATCTCTGCATTCTCCCTAGTGGAGCAGATGCAAGAATCATAGGAATAAAAACATTAATTAGGAATTATGTAGCACTCCCTTCTTTCCTTGTGGCATGTAAGGAGATTTAAGGATTAGGGGGATTAATAGGTCATACCTTATACAGTGAGAAAATGTTCATTTAGAAAGAAAGCATTTTTAGATTTCATTATACTATTTCTTGGCACCATTCTTGCTTTGCAACAGAAGATAAGAACCAGTCTGATTCTTGCTGCCTAAAAGTTTTTGAGCATAAATAATCATAGTTTGGGCTCCCATTTAATTTTTAACAGTATATTCTCTTAGCTACTTTTCTATTTCTGTGAAGAGACACCATGACCAAGGCAACTTATAAAAGTAATCATTTAATTGGGGGCCTGCTTACAGTTTCAAAGGGTCAGTCCATGACAATGACCAGAACAGGCAGGGAGTTGGAGCTGTATCTGAGAGTTTACATCTTACTGGCAAGATCTTGGAGTCAGAGACAGAGACTGGACCTGGTCTGGGCTTTTATTTTTTTTTAAATTGAGCTTTACATTTTTCTCTGCTCCTCTCCCCTCCTAACCTCTCCCCTTCAACACTCCCCCCAGGTCTCCATGCTTTCAATTTACTCAGGAGATCTTGTCTTTTTCACTTCCCATGTAGATTAGATCTATGTATGTCTCTCTTAGGTCTGGGCATTTAAGATTTCGAAGCCCACCCCTAGTGACACACCTCCTCCAACAGGCCACACTTTCTAAGCCTTCCTAAACTGTACACCAACTGGGAACCAAGCATAAAGTATATAAGCTTATGGGTGCCATTCACATTCAAACTGCCACATTCAACATTCACACACCGCTATTGGCTGTGTAGAGTGTGTCAGGTTTTGAGTGAAGCAGCTTCAATAAAGATGGATCATTTGGTTTCATCTTTGAACAATCTCATACGGAGGTTATGCTTTTATATTTTTTAATATATTCTTTATAGAGAAAATAAATTGGCCGTGAAAAACTGGAACAGGACAGGTGACTTCCTTCTGTGTGAAAGAGAAAAGGGTGAGAACACATACACACTCAGTGAGTTAAGGCTGACAGCCACAGCATCTAGCTCACCATGAGCTAGATGAGGAAAACTCTTTCCTCTCCCTGCAGACCCTTCCTGTGAAGTCAGAAAATAGGTGATAGTTACTGTGTCATTACAATAGTATTGCTATAAGCCATGAAAAAATTCCATAAACCTAGAGAAGACTACCAAGTGACGTCACACTGGTCCTCCATAAAATTCTCTAGAAACTTTCAATGACATAATTTTCTTTATCTTCTCCAAGGATGAAGAACAGGATAAATGGTAAAGATAAATGTAAAACAAATAAAATTAAGAAATAAGATAAAAGGATAAAGATAAATTAATGCATATTTATTATGCTTTAAGGGACTTCATTTGTATTTATTTGTGTGATCAAATCATCCCATCTTATTCCAATGGAGACTTCCACACATTAAATTGGCACTAGTAAGGTTTGGATATAACCAATTAATTATCCCGGTCTTTCCTTTACTTCCTGTGTGCCACAGGCTACCAGGATTATGCTGAACTTTAAAACCTTTTAAGATTTACTTTATTTTTATTTTATGTATATAAATATATGGCCCACACATGTGTAAGTACACCATGTGAATTCCTGGTGCCTTAAGATGCCAGAAGAGGGTGTCAGATCCCATGGAATTGGAGTTACGGACATTTGTGAGGGGCCATGAAGGTGCTAGGAACCAAACCAGGTTCCTCTGCGAAAGCAAGCACTACTCTTAACCACTTTATCAGCTTTCTGGGCCATCATGTTGTGCTTTTTTAACACCTGGTCTAGAGCAAGGTATTCCATATGGAGCCCTGGCGAACTTATCAGAGAAAGAGCAGCATTCGGCTGTGAGGACTGACCTCACTATGGGATGAATGCTGCCTCTAGCATTCTGCGGTGTCTGAGTATGCTAATTATATTTCTTCAATTTTGAAGTTTAAACTCATATTAAATGGTTCTTTAAAATGTAAAAATATCAGCTGTGGGCAACTCTGATCTTGAAAAGGGGCTGTGGCTGTTCTACTATCTATTTTTGCAGAATCATTTAGACATTGTTTTGTGATGCAAAAATAAAAGGTGGCTAGTAAAATGATTAGCCTAAAAAGTAAACTTTGTACATATTTTTATTTAATCTTTTACATATTAATTTCTTTACTCACAGATAATTTAATTTTTTACTTAGACTGTCAAAATGGTTCTGCAACTTAGATAATAAAATAAGTCAATTAAACAAGTTTGATGTGGGATTCCCCTCTGTATGCTGTAAATACCACTGGTTAATAAAGAAAGTGTCTTGGGCCTTTGCAGAGCAGAATAGAGGTGGGGAAAGCTAAATTGAATGCTGGGAGAAAGGAGGCAGAGTCAGAGAGAAGCCATGGAGCCACCATCAGAGACAGACATGCCAAAACTTTGCTGGTAAGCCACAACTTCATGGTGATGCACAGAATAATGGAGATGGGTTAAATTAAGATGTAAGAGTTAGCCAATAAAAAGTTAGAGCTAATGGGCCAAGAAGTGATTTAAATAATATGGTTTCTGTGTGATTATTTTGGGTCTGAGCTGCCAGACAGCCAATAAACAAACTAACGGCCTCATTACCACACAAGTTCATAACAGAAGATCAAAATATTAGTGGAAAAAAACATTGAATATGATGTATAATTACACATTAAAGGCATAATACACATTTTGATAAATCTAATAAGAATTATGCATAACATTTTCAAAGAAAACTATAAATACTTCAGAGAAAGCATTTAAAACAAAATAAATAGGACAATATGAAATGGTCAGGCGGTACCATACATCTTTAATCTCAGCACTTAGAAAGCAGAAGCAGGTGATTTCTATGAATTTGAGGCCAAGTTGGTTTATAGAGTGAGTTCCAGAACAGCCAGGGCTACACAGAAAAACAATATATAAAATTTTTGATTAGAAAAGCCAAAATTGCTAATATGGTCTATATTGATCAACAGATTTTTGTCTTAGTTTGAGTTTTTATTACTGTGATGAAATACTATGACCAAAAGCAGTCAGGGAGGAAAGGGTTTATTTGGTTTATACTTCCATATCACTGTTTATCACTTTAGGGAATCGGGACAGGAAATCAGACAGGGTAAGGACCTGGGGACAGGAACTAATACAGATGTCATAGAGGGATGCTGCTTACAGCCTTATTCTCCATGGTTTGCTCAGCCTGCCCTCATATAGAATACAGGACCACCAGTCCAGGTATGGCACAACCTACAGTGGACTGGGTCGTCTTCCATCAATCACTAATTAAGAAAAATGCTTTGCAGGTTTGCTTATAGCCCAATCCTAGGGAGGCCTTTACTTAATTGAGGTTCTCTCCTCTCGAATAACTTTAGTCTGGGTCAAGTTGATATAAAACCCTTCAACACAGGTTAGATGCAATCTCAATCAAATACACAGCTGAACATCTTGGGTAGAAAATGATTATTTTATTCTAAAATTCATTTGGAAAGGCAAAGTGTCTGTTATACCCAAAGCAATCCTTAAAACCAAACAGTGATTTGGATAATTTAGATACCTGACCTACAGACTTGCCATAAAAGCACAGAAATCAAGAGTTTGCAACCCACATACGAATAGATATGTAAGTCAATAGAACTAAACTCAGTTCAGATACACATTCATTCATCACGGATCAAATAATTTTCAACAAAAGTGCAAAAGTATTAGAATAGAAAAAGTAACCATCCTATCCATTGAGTGATGCTAAACTAACTGTACTACATGACCCCACAAAAGTTAACTTCAGTTTATACTTGAGAAAATATTTCAATATGTGAATGAGAAGGAATAATATCTAATCATAATGACTAAAATAATGAAGTTCTTTATTGGGAAACCCAATTTTGTTAATCTGGAAGGAGACACAAAATAACTGTTGAAGTATATACCACTCATACTGGTAACAACTCAAGGTAACCTCTTGCAACAAGAGGAATACACACATCCTGTTAAAACACGATGAGGAAGTGATGAGAATGAAATTTATACAAGAAGAAAAATTATATGACAATAAGAACAACAATTAAACAGTGGCAGGCCTGTGCTGCCAGCTCCTAGAGAGGCCAGACTCGGAAGATCTGGAGTTCAAGGTCTGTCTGGAATGCAGAATGAGCTCAATAACAAGGTTAGTAACTTAATGAGGTCATGTGACCCAGGGGTCACAAGGTGGGGTGGCTACATTCAGATATGGAAGATTAGAAAAGAATCATGCCAATCATGTCTCATTCTTTTTATGATTAAATCTCAGAGTATTCCAGCTTTTAAAACTGAAAGGAACGAAAGGAAGGAAGGGAGGGAGGGAGAGAGGGAGGAGGAAGGAAGGAAGGAAGGAAGGAAGGAAGGAAGGAAGGAAGGAAGG
>JABTXL010002720.1:2385293-2505033 GCA_025134845.1 Neodon shergylaensis
AGAAAGAAAGAAAGAAAGAAAGAAAGAAAGAAAGAAAGAAAGAAAGAAAGAGGAAACGGTTGAATTCCCATACTCTAGTTTCTGCTATTAGGTCCCTTACTAAGAGGAGGTCTATGAAACATTACACACGATCAACAGATAGAATTAATTCAGGAATTATCTTACAATATACAAAAGAGAGACCTACCAATAATAACACAGGTTCTTATAGATAGCGCTGTGCTTCCTCTTTGTTCTTTATCTACCCCTTCCTTCCATACACCATTTTTGTCTTAAATTCTTTGGTTAGATCTGAGCCCTCACAGGATGCTCTCCCATTTATTAGTAGCCTAACAGGATTGCATAGATATGTTTTTCTTCAGTGCAACAGGTTTTTTTTTCCTATCTTACATCTTTGTATCACTGAACCAGAACTTCTGCGAATTTCGTTGAATCTACAACTGTGTCTTTATTCAGCTAGTCCATGACTCAGAAGCATGAGGGTTGCAGAGGAGTGTCAGGGCTTGAGTGTCTACTGTCTCCACAAGATATGAGTTTGGTTCCCAGTACAAACTTCTGGCAGTCAAAAATGTATTTAATTCTGGCTTCAGGGATCTGATTTCCCTCCCCTGGCCTCCATAGGCACCCACACATAAGTACACAGAAAGACGCATAGACATACGACACATACATGCAGAGACACATGATTTAAAAACAATCAAAGAATACCTTCATGAATTTACATCTGGAAAAGCACAGAGCAAAGCAAGCTGCCCTTTCCAAGGCAAAGGACCCTTTTCTGGATCATACTTACATGGATTTTTTTTTTCTGCTCCTGAGCTGCCTATGACTCAAAGTTAATTTGGCCTTCCCTTTTGGTATAAGAACTTTTTCTTATGATATCTTTACATACTACAAACAAAAACCATTTCTGGTGGGTTTATATTTTCCTGATTTCTTTATTACTTTATAAATACCAATCAAAATTTCCACTTCCTCCCCTCCTCCCACTTTCCTCCCACTCCTGCACTCTCCCTCCCACCCTCCCCGTCCAGTCCTAAGAGAGGGCAGGGTACCCTGCCCTGTGGGAAGTCCAAGGTCCTCCCTGCTCCATCCAGGTTTAGGAAGGTATGTCTGGTGGGTTTATAGTACTGTTAGTCTGGAATATATTTGCCAAAGACTTGTATTTAAACTACAAATTTGAGTGAAACAAATAAGGAAGAAAATTTGCTCCATATTCATGGAATGACATTAACATGTGACTAGTAAGTTCTAAACACATCAAGAAAAACAGCTGAGGGGCAGCCTTAATGAGGGGATGAGATTGTAGTCAACACATCCTGTAGATTCAGCACACCTGAAATCAAAGCATGCTCTCTTCTTACTGCTCTCCTCTTCAGGTAATTTTATTTGTCTGATCTCTCCTTTCTCTGGGGAAAGGTGGGTGATACTGTGATAGCCTTGCTAGCACCTTCTAGCCACCTGCCGAGCACAGAATGGCATTAGGCAGAATTCCATGTGATGTTTTTGCAATTGGGTGTGCGGTTTGCTGAGGACGTTTATGACACTGTGTATTATGTGTGGACCATCAACTCCGTTCCCACGACACTGTAAAATTAATACCATTTCACAAAGACACCTGGACACCAAAGCCGGTTGTGTGAGTGCCACAGTTTTACTTTGCTATGGTGTTTTTGCAGTTGCTATACATAGCATCACTAATGAATGGCAGCTTCATAGCTTTAAAAGAGATTTTTAAATCTTATGCATTCTTATAAAAGGCCTTGAAGTATAAGAAAATTACAGCATAATTATATATCTTGTTTTACTTAAAAAATATAAAGGTATTTTGCTCAGTACCTCATTTTCTATGTTTGCATCTTTAGTCATCAGCAACGGTGGCTAAAGGACAAGTATAATGTAACTCATAATTACTGTAAGAAAGACGCTAAGGAAATGATTGGAGACAGGACTAAAATATATTCTGAAGTGAATCACAGTATATGATTTACTAAAATAATAAAAGACTTCAGAAAATAATTTTGTGATTAAATCAAATCTGCTATTTAGCCAGACTGTCCTCTTTTCAAGGGTCTCTGGGTGGCTTGTGAAGTTCTCTGTACCTTCCTGAAGCACTGTGATTTCCTATTTCAGTTAGGATTCTGGGGACTCGCACCCTCTCTGAGGTTTTGATCCTGTGCGGATGGTTCTCTATTACGAGGAAAGCTTCCTACCATCGCCATGGTAACCACTGTCTGTGGATCAGAACCCGAGTTTGCAGATGAAGCCCTCTTAACTTTGAGCTGTGAAAGTATCCTAGAAGTGCAAATGATGTTTCCACAAGAGGAGGCCGAGTGCTCTGCACACACCCATGTGTACAGCGCAGCCAGATGCTTCCTACACAGCCATCTGGATGAAAACCGCACACATTTGGCTCGGAAAAATACAACGGAAGTATACTCAGGGCATTCACTCATCCTTTCCATCAATGCACAAAGCCATTTTCAGGCCTTGCAAGTGTAATCCATGGGACCCATTTAAACTCCATTCCCCATCATTGGGTACATATTTAATCTAAGCCATTTGAGGTGCAATTTGCAGTTATTGTTAAATATCAGCCAAGTTCAAAAGGCCATACGTGAAAGCAGATTAACTTAACATATATTTATCTAGCACCTGCTATTTGCGGCATCCTGCCGGATACACGGGCTGTTTGCAATTTGCATATTAGGTTTCCTTTTTTTTATTACAATGGTGCTGAATTAGTACAACGCTTCAAATTTTAAAATGTATAAGTGTATATCAGACTTAGCTTCTGGACGGATTCAGGCTGGGTTAGCTGTGGTAGGAGGGACTCCAGATGTTCAGCTGTGTTCTTCCTCCACTCAGTTCCAGTCCTGAAAGACAGGAGCTCACATGAGGCTATGCCCTTTTTTCTAGGCTTGGTAGACATTTGACATGCCTGCAATGTGCTGGATATGTCTTTTCACACTTAATTTAAGTCATATAGCTATACCCGAAATCTGCAGGTTAATATGCACCACCAATGGATGTTTTAGCTGGCCAAAGTTGGGCAGAAAGGTGATAATTGTGATGAACACTGAACAGTTTATCCCACCTTACCTAACACCAGCAGAGCTCAGAGAAACCAACTTGAATAATCATCTATCACTGTCCCAGGGAATATGATAAGGTAAAAATTAATATATACTGACTGGGAACCTAACTCAGTGGGTTAAGTGCTTGCCACACAAGCTTAAGAGTCTGGGTTTGATTCTCCAGAGCCTACATAAAACCAGTTGTGATAGCACACATTTGCAGAGGGGTGAGAGCAACAAGTCCTTACACAGCTCGTAGAAGAAGGGAGAGAGAAGCTGGAATCAGTTCAGTGGGTATGAGCTCTGTGATGGAGAAACTGCAGCATCTTGGAAACTAAACATGTTTATTATATACTTTTGAACAAAGAGGCAGAGTTATTGGAAACGACTGAACAAGGGAGTGGGTTGTTATGTACAGATAAAAAGGGAGGCAATGCTCTTATGTAAGTTGAATTAGAAGCAGGTTTAGTTACTTGACGTAGGTACAGTCACTGTAGAGGAACAGTCCTCAGGCTTAAATATCTGGGAGGAGGAACCTATAGCATTTACTGCCCGTACCATTAACATGCATCCACACACAGACAAGAGGCAGGCTTTGCCATGCTTCTGAGCCTCACTCTAGTGGGAACACTTAACTATTTTCTCATGCATCTGAGGCCACTGTCATTGACATGGCTATGTCCATATCAACAACACACTATCACTCAGGACATTATTCACTCAGGGATTCCTCTGCTCCCCTCATGGGTTAGCTGTGGAGGCATATAAGCATCAGAAATAACGAAGGGACCCCATTCAAGAAAGACACAATATGAAGCTGTCCTCTAATTTGATATGCATGCCATGGTAATTCCACCCTTGTTCCCATGCACACACACACACACGTACACACACACAAACATAGGTAAAAAATACTCCTTCAGTGTTGATATGGTGGGGAAAATTTTGTTAGCTTTTATGTCAAGTCTCAGATTTATTCACAAGTGCTTGTTGATAAATAAGGTGGGGCTCAAGCACCAGAGTTTTTTATTAATGTTCTCAGGTGGCTTCAAAGTGTTTCCAGTTTACGAAAACCATCATATTATGTTCCCCATGTGTGTCTACATTAATAACATCTTCCTGTCTCAGAGACTTATCAGACAAAGGCAGTTCTAAAGAAATCAGTTGTCACAGTCCTTACAGATAATACACCCTTCTCATTTTGGCTAATAGCTTGACTGAGAACTCTGCTCTCTGGTGATTAAATGGACACAGCCTATGCAAACGGCCCTCTTCCTCCTGACAGCTGAGAAAACAGTAGTATGCTGGTTTCAATGAGAATGGCTCATTGAATACTTGGTCGCCAGTTGATGGAACTATTTAGGAAGGATTAGGAAGTGTGGCTTTGCTGGAGGACGTGTGTCACTTTGTGATTTTAAAAATCCATACTACTCCCAGTAGTGCATTCTCTCTCTCTCACTCTGTCTGTCCCTGTCTCTCTGTCTCTGACATTCTCTCTCTCCCTCCCTCTCTCCCTCTCTTCCTCTTTCCCTCTCTTGCCTTGTGTTTATGGATCAAATGTCATCTCTCAGCTACTGCTCCAGGATCATGCCTGCTGCCATGTTTCCCACCATGATAGTCATGGACGTTAACCCCCTGGAACCATGAACCTTCATATTAAAGGCTTTCTTTTATAAGTTGCCATAGACACGGTATTTTGTCACAGCAATAGAAAAGTAACTAAGACAAGCAGCTTTGGAATCAGGGAATAGGCAAAGGTGTGGGGAAGAAATACTCTGCCCATATTTTTATCTTATACTTTCAGTGTCCCAATTCACCCGACACACTATTTGTTGGCCATGCTACTATGTCACTTCCCATGACCTCCAGCCAATCAAGACATGACACTCTTTATTAGCTAGTAACTTCCCATTGACTTTTATTCTTATACATTAATGCCTTAACACAATTGCAGAATCCCTTTGTGTAAAACTGCATTACTCCCAAATAGCCAGACTAAGTGGAAAAAAAGAAAAATTACACCTTGACTTATTTTTCAGACTTGAATTCTATGCCTCCAGTTTATAATCTGTTAAATAATACGCTCTTAAAAACAATTGCTGGCTTTTTGCTCAAAACAAATTTAACTTGTTTCTTTTGCAACCAATATACTATGGGGAATTCAACTATTCCTCTCTCCTTATAGCATTCCTTTATTTAACCAACTTACATTCAACTGATAATTAAATACACATACATTTCAATAAAAGACATCAGTGGAGTTATTTTTGAACAATGTATGAATATATATATATATATATATATATATATATAACTTAAGAGCTTATCATCTTCCATTGTGACATGGGAAGGAGCACTAGCCATACTGTACAATCTGTTCGCTTTATAGCTCTATGGAATATTGTGTACCAAACCTGTTAATGAGAAGCCAGCATGGTGGCATATACCTGTAGTTTTGGGACTCTAGAAGTGGAAGCAAAAAGGATTCAAAGTTTAAAGTCACGTTCAGTTACAAAGCAATTGCACAGTTGCTTAGATACAGCCTTCTTTCTCCCTGCATTCAGTTTAGTTTTCCTACCTAGCCATATTCTGCCCTGTCATAGGCCAAAGGAACTTCTTTATTAACTAATGATAATTAAACATATTCATAGCATATAGAGAGGAATCCCACACCAAGTGACTCCATACTCAGGTGTTGTAAGAGGCTGCTGGTTGGTTCCCAGCTGTCCAGACCATGAAAAAATCACTCAGAAACTATATCATTTGAATCACTGCTTGGCCAATACCTTAAACATATTTTTAGGTAACTCTTATATTCTAAAATAACCCATCTCCGTTATTCTGTGTATCATCATGCTGCTGTGACTTACCAGATAATGTTTCATCTGGCAGGGCTACATGGCTTCTCCTGACTCTGCTTTCTTACTCCCAGCATTCAGTTTAGTTTTCTCCACCTAGCTCTGTTCTGCCCTGCTAAAGACCCAAAGAAGTTTCTTTATTAATCAATGGTAATCACAACATAAAGAGAGTAATTCCACATCCGACAAAAAGCTCTAAAGTTTCTCTTTCAGGTATTTCCCCTTCCTGCAAAGAGGTGCACACTAACATGTACACAGCAAGCCCTTGCCGTGCTCAGCTAGACTGCAAAATAAGCCCTCTGGAATCCACTATTTCTCTTTTGCCCTGAAGAAATATGTGTGTCTGGTTTCTGCTGTTCTTGCAAGTATATGTGGCTAAGTGATTATTTTTCCAGCTATTGCTGTTGTCTGCAAGACAATCCATCTCCTGTGTTACATTTGGCTAAAGGTTTAATGCAAGCTTTAGCAAGGGTTGTGACTTATTGCACTACACATTCTAGCTAGGTTTTGTTCCTGAGGGACACCACTGTTCTGGGCTTGCCAAGATTTTGAAGCTGAAGTCTCAATCACAAATTCTCCTTTTGGTGATTCTTTGTGTTTTGGTTTGGTTTGGTTTTTAAACTAAGGGTCTTTAGTTATCTCTCAAAAGGGAAATAGAAGGTTTTAATTTCTTTTCTTTTCCCAAAAGACATGGCATCTACTTGTTTGGTATCTGTTTGGTTCTTTCTTTTGCTTTTCCCAACTGCCTCTTTTTCTGTGTATCGAGGGAACTGGGAGGTGTTTCCTCTAGAGCAGTGTTTATTGCTTGTCTTTTAGTTATATAAATAAGGATGACATTCTACTCCTACGGCATCGTTTTGTTTCTTTTGAGACAGAGGGTTACAGTGTGAGTCACCAAACCCAGCTTCCCAGCTCCCCATTTGAATCTTTGAAGTGAGAAAGGATCATGGGGTAAGTACCATATTATGTAGAGAATAATGGAAGCCTGAAACTGCAGAGAAAATATTAGATATGCAAATGCCTTTGAACATTGTGACACAATCATGTAAGCAGATGCTAAATGGAATCACTTTCCAAGTTATATATGAGGGTTTAATTCCTTATTGGTAGCGTTTAGACAGTGAACTCATTTGGGAAGGATCACAGCTGCCCCAGAAATCAAGCCTCATAGTTTATCCTAGTGGTTTTAATGCTGTGACTTTTTAACATAGTTTTTTTGTGTTCTGGTAGCTCCCAACCATGAAATTATTTCTACTGCTACTTCATAACTATAATTAATTTTCTTACTATGATAAATCAAAATGTAATTTTTTTCATTTTTCCATTGTATAATTTTAGCTTCTTTGTCAAAAAACAGGTGTGCATAGGTGTGTGGATTAATATCTGTGTCTTCAATTAGATTCCATTGGTCAACGTCTCTGTTTTTAATGCCAATACCAACAATTCATGATCTCCAAAAAGAATCAGATAGAAAGGCTGTATGGAGTCTTTGCTTTATAACTATAGAGTTGGTCCACAGGGGTGTAGCCTGCCTTATTGTCTGTGTTAGAATCAGGAAGATGTAAACTCCCGTAGGAACTAAGACCACCACGTTAGAAACAGTGGTTTATAACTCTGTGACAACTGGTCCCCTCTCTCAAGTGTGTTGGCTGAGTCTCTACATAGGAGCTGTAGAAATGTCTGTAGTGGAACATCTAGAACTCTCCTGGATAACCAGCAGTGTGATTCTGCTGCCTTGACTGGGTTCTGGAGTGAGGTTCAGTGTGGTTAGATGTATATTGAGGTCTTTCATCCATTGAAAGTTTTGTGCATGGGGATAGACATGGATCTATTTGTATTCTTCTACATGTTGACATCCAGTTACACCAGCACCATTTGTTAAAGATGCTTTCTGAAAAAACAAAAACCCAGGATAGTCAAAACAATCTTGTACAATAAAGGAACTTCCGGAGGCATCACCATCCCCGACATCAAGATCTATTATAGAGTTGCAGTAATGAAAAGAGCTTGGTATTGACATAAAAACAGAGACAATCAAAGTGTAAATATTTTTGGAGATACAGGTTTGCCAAAGGTTGAGTCCATTAGTTGAGAATCACTTCTTTATCCCAATGTCTAAGGAAGCTTTTCCTGGCTCCATCTGAGACACATAGCCTTTCCTATAAAATCAGTTCTTATCTGCATAGGCATTGCAAGGCGTTAGCCATGCCTGAGCTCATAAAAGAACTATGCTGTACATGAACTAGAAAAAAAATGGGTTGGATAGTCTGCTGGCAAAAATCTGGGAGAGCTACTCATTTATTTCCTGCCTAGGTCTTTGAGACTGTTTCTAGAGAGAATTCAGTGAACCAATCTTCTTATGTCTGTCACCTGGGAAGAAAGTATGAACCATCACATATGGAGGAAGAGCCCGGTATGTCCAGCTGGGATTTTTTTTTCCTGAAGAGCTCAAAGAGAAATCCACAATGATGATAAATGTACTTTTATAATAACCTGAAGGCACAATTCAGAGTCAGAAATATTGAGTTGGGATTTCTGCAGTCTTGAGGAAAGAGCCAACTCTAGGGCCCAGACAGTGCCTTGACTTGGGGTCAACTAAAAAGAGAAGTATGAAGCTCCTATTGCCAAGAAGAAAGTCTAGACAAAGAAAAAGCTGAAACTACAGATTGATCTAATCTCCTGACCTTATGAAGATATGAGAGCCAGAACAGAACCGGCGTTCAGCCTCTCACAACGAGGGACACTGCAGAGGTCTGGGACAGAGATGTCATACAGGAAAAAAAGCACGTAGAGTTCTTTTAAAAAGCATGGGAAAGAAAAAAGTAAGTGAGCAATGGAGAGACTAAATTGAGGAACCAGCAAATGGTGAGAATCAGAACTCAGCTGAAGTTCCTGAAACACGGCAGTAATGGGAGAGCCAAAACTGTTCAAGAATGAAGTGTCTGCTGTAATTGTGAGGTGTTTGAAAAATAAAAAAAGAAAAAGCAGTGAAGGCGATGCAGGCAATCTATAGATCCTGTGTAAGAGACTGTGAGAGAGGAGTCAACAGGCAGCAGGGAAGTGTATCAGTGAGAGAAGTAGCAAACTGGATGGGGCAGATTTGAGGCAAAACACGAAGGTTCAATGGTACCACGAATTAGGGAGAAATTCAGGTTTTCAAGAGCTCCCCTTGTGGGGGAGAACAGGACATAAAGTCTCAGTCATTCAGGACTTCTCGAACTATCAAAAAGGACAGACCAGGGGAACGACAGAAGGATTTTATACCTGACTTACCTATTTCCCCCTTTTGATTTTTTATTTTGTTTTTTGTTTTTGTTTTTCGAGACAGGGTTTCTCTGTAGTTTTGTAGCCTGTCCCGGGCAGTGGTGGCACACACCTTTAATCCCAGCACTCGGGAGGCAGAGTCAGGCTGATCTTTGTGAGTTCGAGGCCAGCCTAGTCTACAAGAGCTAGTTCCAGGACAGGCCCTTTTAGTTTTGCTCATGTGAAAAAGAACATGAAACAAACTCAAGAGGAGACAATGCTGTGGGGAGGAAAGAGAGGTTCCTCTATTTCTCTCTAACCACATCACCCTCTCATTAGAATAATGATTTTAACAACTTTGCAGAGAATGCATATATTTGTGTCATATTTATAGTTCCTCCACAATCATAGCAAGAATACAGGCTTGGCATTGCCTCTTTAGTTTTGATTTGCATATAGTTTTTCAGGAATTAACATGACTTGGATCCCTTTGCAAATCATCTATTGATAGAAGTCTGGACATATGATTTCTCATATAAAGTACATGAAGGATGAGATCATAGGCCAGGGACATCCGCCTGGTTGATAGGCATCGCTGGGGCATATCACAGATGTTTATTATGCAGCAAATCCTGACTCCTTTTTGGGAGTTCTTATGGTGACAAAAGCTCCCCCTCCCCCAGCTCCGACCTTGGTCTTCATTGTATGAATGGCTTGAATGAGTGGGAAGTGATTTGAAGTTACAATGTCATTCTAAGACAAACCTTACAAGCATGAAACAATAGCATTACAGTCTTCACATGCTTCTGAAGAGGAGAGATCTCTGCCACTCTGGCCAGTGTCTAAAGTGAAACCAAATGGAAAAGATGTGGCACCGACCTAAATGATAAGGCTTTTCCGTGTCTGCTGGGTTTCCCAAGACCAATCAACATGAGCCAAACTACAGCTGGCCTTCATATACGTAGGCAAGAATAAAGCCCTATGGGAAAGTGCCTAATGACTCCTGTTCTGTGAAAATAAATGGATATTTTTTTTCATATTCTTTCTTCTAATAGAAAATAGACTTTTCCCCATCTGGAGTTCATTTACTATAGTTACTGGTCACAGATATTATGCTCCAAGTGTCCACAATAGCATCATCAACAAGAGAAGTTCAAAACAGACCCAAAAAGCAAAAGATTTTGAGGTGGGTTGACTATGTGAGGTGGTGACTCAGTTGGGGAATCAGAACCCACACAGAGCCAGTTGCTATGGTGCTGACTAGAAGAAGGAGCAAGTGTGGAATTGAAGGAGTGAGGAGGTGTTTAATAGGTGCTGGATTCAGTCCAGATCTTAGATCGCTCGGACGACCTATGTTCTTCACGACTGCACTGCTCAGTTTTCAGTCGCTCTGACAGAATCTCCTAGAAAAACAACTTAAAGGGGGAAGAGTTTATTCTCCTGCTTCGTTCCAGAGATTTCAGAGTGTGGCCACTTGGCCTTGTCACTTTGTGCCTGAGACGAAGCCAAATATAACTGTGGGAAATGTGTATGCTGGAGCAATGTCACTCAGCTTGTTGTGGCCAACAAAGACAGAGCATGTAAAACTTCTTCCAAATAGATCCCACCTACTTGTAGCTCATTTACCTTTGAACTTACCAATGGATTAATTCACCAAGAAACCTCATTTCCTCAGGATCTAAGCACATCTAAATTTGAGCACCAAACTTTAGATACAAATGGCTTTAGAGAAGATGCTTCATGACAAAGCCATAACAATTGTGAATGTGTACCTCTTATGAATGCCCTGTTTGTGTGAGAAACTAAACAAGAAAAATTGCAAGCTCAATAAATCATAAAATGATCAGAGTTCAATGTTCTAACCAATACATTCTCTTAAATACTTAAATACTCTTAAATACTTAAAACAAGATAGTGTAGCTCAGAAACTCCCATCCTCATTGTTGCAGCAGGTCCTTGGGCCTTAACTGATAGCTGTATTTGTTCTACAGAAGGTATTCTAGAATGCCCTATCCTCCGAAAAAAACGTTTGCTTTTCTGGTCTAATAGAGGATACTGACACCAGTTCTGGTGAGTCTGGGCCCCTAGTTTAAACGTGACCAGTCTTAACTACAACTGCATAGTGAAATTCGACTGAAAGAAGCAAGTTTAAATGGGTATTTAGAACATGCCTGGGAGCAAGTCTGTCCTTTTAGGTCTGCTTTATAGAGTATTAACTCCAAATTTTTCTTAGGTAGTAGGACTTACTACTGTTGCCACTAAAGGCAATATATTGCTTGTCTGTTGGTCTGATGGGTGAGGAGGATTGTGATCAATATCATTGGAACCCCAAACATCCTTTGATAAAAGTCTTTGACCAAAGCCTTAAGAGTTTGGATAAATAGTTTTGCATCTAATATTATGATAATGTTAAAGTAAAGTCCATGAAATGTTTTTTCTGAAAGAGGTAGTGAGTAGGGCACTCTGGAATGGATTCTTTAATTTTCAGAGATATTACCTTAGCTTTATAGAACCAGAATCAGATATCAGCCACTACTTCACTATTTATGTTGAAATCATGAAAGCACAGCCTCTAACTTCAATGTAGCTGTGAATCTAAGAACAACTTGTACCCTTTGTCATGTTCCAGATATATACTATGCTAAACATCCTTTCCTCATGAACTGAAATCCCACTCTCTAGCCGGCATATTTTATTGAGCTATGGAGAACATCTGACCCTTTCTTATCACCAGGTTCTCTTAGGACGCCATAGTCAAAATAGTGACCTAGTGAGTAAAACACTCAGATAATCGATATTTCTGTGAAGTTTTATGGCAGAGAATAGAGTCAGCACGTTCTAAACAGGATGGGGAGATAGTGATGTCATCCTTATGCCCAGATAAAATAATTTTATTTTCCTAAATTCAGAAAGAACAAGAAGGAAATATTTGCCAGATCAGTGACCACATATGAGAGTCGGGAGCCTTAAAGGATTTGTTCAAAGAAAAATCCAACATGGCAGCAGAAACTGAAGCCATCAACTGGTAAAATTTATGGCCATCAATCTTCATCAAGCATTTTCTTTCTCATTTTGGAAAGAACTATAAAGGTTGATTAAATAATGACACAGAAATCTCCAGCATTTCTTCCCAGAAGACATTACCACATATGATATATATCTTGGCAGGGGCATCATCGTCTCCAGGAGTTTGTGAGACTTCCAGTTGGCATTTCAGTCTACAATATTTCTTATTTCTCTAGTCAGGAATCCAGTGTGGTTATTTTGACAGCTGCTAGCTTTATCAATTCCAAATATCTATCATGGGACTGGACTACTAATCCTAAAATGTCTGCATGGTTATTCTACAGAATATAAGAGACAGATTTGCCTGCCCCATGCTTTATTTCTACCCACTTCAGTAATTTTTTTAAAGATTTGTTTATTTTTTTATGTGTACAAGCATTCCCCACACAGGTATGTAAGTGTGTGTGCCTAGTGCCGGTAGATCTTAGAGAGAGTGTTGGATCCCTTAGAACTAGAATTATAGACTGTTGTTAGGGGCTCAGAACATAATCTGGGTCTTCTGCAAGAGCAACCAGTGCTGTTAGCTGTTGAGTCATCTTCTCAAACCCAGATGGTGATTTTTTTTTTATTTTTTTTTTTTGAGACAGAATTTCTCTGTGTAACAGTCCTGGCTGTCCTGTAACTCACTTTGTCCAACAGGCTGGCCTCATACTCATTAAGATCCACCTGCCTCTGCCTCTCAAGTGCTGGGATTAAAGGCATGTGCCACCACCACTCAGCCTAGATTGGGTAATTATTTTTATCATATGTGATTTCTATAATGTTTCAGGGTCTTTTTTTCAGTCCACGAACCTTGTTCACAAAAGCAGCATGACTTTGTGAGTTTAATTTGTACTGACATAAACAAGAAACCACAATTTTCTATCTGAGTAACTTACATATTTGTGTCAACAGTTCCTATTTGTTACGATCTGACAGTGCTTTTATTAGTGACCCAGGCCTCTTAACTCAAAGAACACATTTTATTACTCAGCACCAAATACCCCAAATGAGCTTCTGATTGTCCCTCTGATCCTAGAGCCAATTCGATTATTGTTTGAAGTTTGCCAGCCATGTTTAAGTGCAGCAGCCTGGTCTCTGAGACTGTGCAGTTTCTGCATGCCGGTAATAGCAGTCAATCCAACCCCATAGTAACAAAATACTGTTGTAGTAGGGGCGGCTGGGCTGCATTCCGGCTGCCCTGGCTCCCGCATGGCTAGCTTATGCCCCGAAATAATTACACAGAAACTGTATTCATTTAAATACTGCTTGGCCCATTAGCTCTAGCCTCTTATTGGCTAGCTCTCACATCTAGATTAACCCATTTCTAATAATCTGTGTAGCCCTCGAGTTGGCTTACCAGGAAAGATCTTAACCTGTGTCTGGCTAGAGTGGGAGAATCATGGCGACTCTCTGACTCAGCTTCTTTCTCCCAGAATCCTGTTCTGTTTACTCCGCCTACCTAATTTTCTGTCTGGAGTGGGCCAAGGCAGTTTCTTTATTAGTTAACCAATGAAAGCAACAGATAAGATACAAGACCCACCTCCATCATTTCCCCTTTTTCTGTTTAAACAAAAAAGAAAGGCTTTAACTTTAACATAGTAAAATTACATATAACAAAACAGTTATCAAGCAAGAATTACAGCTACAATATTTATATCTATTTTATCTCTTATCATAACTAAGGAAAACTATAACTATTTATTCTTCAACTCCATCAAAGACTCCAGAAGGATATCCAAAGCTCTAGAAATGACAGAGACATCTCGCTGCCTGGACAGTCACCCAAAGTTCCTCTGTACTGTTGGGGTATCCATCTTCTGCCTACAGGCCCATAGTATCCAGCAGACATTTTCATCAAGCAGGAAATTCCAAAGACAGTTCAGTCACTTTCTGCTGTGTCCTGCAGAATGTCTCGTAGACTATTTCATGAATCAGGAACCCCGAAAGATCATCTCACCTTTAGGCAAGTTCAGCAGTCCTCTTTCTGCGGGTTCTCTGTGTCCAGTTTATGCAACAGTCCAGGCAAGAGCAGTTTCTTGCCCAAATGACTATCCAACTCCATAAGGATCCTCTTCGATGCCCATCTTCCTCTCGAAGTAGATTGGTGCTGCCAGGAGCAGACATGTCTCATTGTCATAAAAAGTCCTAAGTTATTAAAATATTTTAAATGCCATATTCTGCAGTCTTTGAAAGATATGAAGAATGCCTATCTAACTAAAATATATCTCTATATATCTAGAAAATCTAACATGACTACAGGTTTTACTATTATCGATGATTATCCATTAACAACCTATATTTCCTATTATACATTACATTTTTAAATGAACTACGCAATCACAATATCTTAATCAAGAGCAGAAATACATATACATTTAACAAAATTGAACTTAATATCCATAATAATGTAAATTATTCATATCTATATCATATCCCCCTTTAAATGTAAAAGCACATTTATAAACAATATTTGGGAACATGGGCGTAGTTTTTTCTCTCCAAACTGCTTCCTGCTGAATGGGGGCGTCGTTAATTAGGTCTTTCATGGTATAACCTTTGTGCTAGATTCATCTCAGTTGGCAGTTGAGCAAAGCAATTTTCTGAAGATGTTTACAGCAATTCTTCAGGAGGGCGTGGTCGATCATACCAAATTGGAATAGAAGAAATCCATAGAGTCTCATCCTCTGTGAAAACAAAAGAAAGACTTTTCCAAAGCATCATAACCTTAGATCCAAATTCTGAAGTCAAGATACCTTTAGAACATATGTGCAGGTTCAGCTTAGCAGCCCATATAATGAAATGTCTCTCTGTATTTAGCTCCTTCACAGTCAAAACTTTTAAAGAAAACACAATAATACAAAGAATCCAGACTCTCCGTGAATTTTCCATTTTTACGCGGCTTATTTTTACTCTATCACTTTACTTTATTCTGTCTCTTTAAAGACTTTACCCTTTTTCTTAAGGCATTAACTTTATTCTCTCTATTTTTTCTCTCTCTCTCAAGCTTATGTACACTCATCCAACATTGTGACCCATTTAGTGGTCTGTCTGAATCTGTTTTATTGTGAATCTGTAATTTTTTTTACTATCCAGGAGCATTTCTTAAAATGTTAAGCATTTCTTAAAAACTTAAGTTTCACCATGTACAAGTAATACGGTACTGCCTGTGTCCTGCCCAGTCTAAACCTTAATTGCGCTGTTATTACGGCAATTACGGTAGTTCCTGCCTGAGGTCAGCACAGTTCAGCATGGAGCAGCCACTCCTGCCTCAGAGCCATTTGGTGCCCCTGAGCTGAGCACAGTTTCAGGCACACAGTAGTCCACATTGGAGCCGCAATCAGCAGTGCTGAGCGTGCAGCACAGAAACTCTTTTCATCCAAGTTACAGCAAAATCTGACATGCAGAGCAATGCGCAGTCTGAAAACACGTCTCAGGAATCCGCGATGCTCTTCTGCCTGCCTAAGCCTGATTCTGCCCAGGTGCAGGCAGGGAGTGCTGAGCCATCAGCATGGTCTCAGAGCACTCTCCTTCAGATCCCAAGCGGGAACACAAACATCCAGTCCCATAAAAGCCTTTGAAATGCTTTAAAGCCAGAGTTTGCAGTGGTGGCACAGTCCTAGGAAGCTGCAGTTTAAAATGATGCAGCTTTTTTTCTGTTGCTGTTGCCAAATCAGGAAATCTCTCTACAGCATGCCACCAACAAATAGCAAAAATCTGTGTTAAACTCTCTCTCCCTTATTTTTAAGCCTTCTCAGGTTTTTAAGTGGATTTATTCCATCACGTCGGGCGCCACTCTGTTGTAGTAATAGGAGCGGTGTAGGAGTGGCTGGACCCTGGCCACCTGCTAGCTTATGCCCAAAATAACATATATTGCACAGTTGTTCATTCTCTTAGTCTTCAAGTTAGATAGGTATTGAGAATTATATGTTTGTCATGTTTATTCTTAGGTTAATCAGGTCTTCTAGTTACAGAGAGATTATATTTAGTATAGATAGTATAATCTTCAGCCTCTTTAAAGAGCTGTAGAAAATGGCCTTTAATCTAACCTAGAATTCTGTGCTAATGAGACACAATTACTCCTGGCAACGCCACTCTACTCCCAAGAGAACGTTGAGCACCAAAGACACTCCACTGGGAGCTTGTCTTCTTGGCAGAACTGGCCTTTGGGTTAAGAAAAGCCCATACCTCAACTACTGACTAAGATATGAAACAGGATTGTCTTATCTTGCCAAGACAGGGTAGGATAATTCTAAGAAAGTTCCTTGCATTTGATAATGGTATGTCAGTTATGTTAGGCCTTAGCCAAAGTTGGTTGACTCAACATTGCGAACGAGAATTTGGGTGATTGCCCAGGTAGTCAGTTGTCTCTGTCATTTATGGCACATTTTGGATATCTCTCATTTGTTAAGTAATATTTATTCCCTTCTCAGATCTTTGACGGAGTTGAAGATTATATAATTGTAATTACTCTCTACATTATTTAGACTCCTTGAGATAGAATGTCTGGTAAAACTTTTGTTCTCAATATTGTTTGTTATATTTATTATTTGTTATTATTTTTTATAGTTGTATTTGGTTTAGTTCTGTCTTATTTAGACAAAAAGGGGGAGATGTAGGGATAGGCCCCACCAATATTGGGCGGGGTTGGCTCGGGCGAATGTTTACGGATAAATTGGGAGCGCAGGAGCTGCAAGCGCTCTGTTTCTTCCTGTTTCCTGTGCTGCACGGGAACCTTGGATTCGTGAGTTTGATTTTTCCATTAAAGTTGTATATATTTATTACAATTTGTCTGGACTAATCCTTAACCGCCACAAAATACACCATAAACTCTGACTTACAGAGAAAGAAAAGCAATACCTGTGGTGGTTTGAATGAGATTGGCCCCCATAGACTCAATGATTCCTCTACAGGGAATGGCACTGTTTGAAAGAATTAGAAGGATTAAGGGGTACGGCCTTGTTAGAGGTAGTGTGTCATTAGGGGTAGGCTTTGATATTTCAAAAGCCCAAGCCAAGCCCAGAGTCATTCTTCCTACCTACAGATCAGGACAGCTCCTAGCTACCGCTCCAGTGCCTGCCTGCATGTCTCCACATTTCCTCCCATGGTGATAATGGACTAAACCTCTACAATGTGAACAAGTCCCACTTAAATGCTTTCTCTTACAATAGTTGCCTTGGCCATAGTGTCCCTTCATTACAATACAACAGTGCCTAAAACAATAACCAAAAATCAATCTTAAGCTTTTCAATAGTCTGATGGGATTTTTTTTCTCACACCTTAGAGACATCCTTTGGGCATTTAGAAATTAAAGGGGAATGGGAGGCAGGATGCAGACTGTAGTGATATTTTATTTATATTTTAATAAATAAAGCTTGCCTGAAGATCAGAGTTCAAAGCTAAGCCACTAGAGGCCAGGGAGTGGTGTGGTATGCCCCTTTAATCCCAGGACTCAGGAGACAGAGACAAACAGATCTCTGGGCGTTCAGGGCTACCCTGTGCTACACAAAATTAACCTAGAAACAGATCCAGGTGGTGGTAGCTCACACCTTTAATCCCAGTCTTTGGGAGTCACATATCTTTAATCCCAGCACTAGAGAGGTAGGGACAGAAGTGATATGGCTGGGTGCAGAAAGGGATATAAAGGGGAAGAGACAGAAAGTCACCGCAGTGTGGAGTCTGGGGTTTGCTGGAGGTACAATGCAGTCTAGCCAGTCCGAGGACCGCCCCTTCGGTTGAACATTAGTCTTTTCAGTGGATCGCTGTTCTACTTCTCTGATCTTTAGGCAAATTTGATTTATTAAAATACAAATAAGATATCACGACATTATGAAAGATTATCTCATTGTGAAAGATTTTCTAGAGTATGTTAACTGAGTTGAGAAGATTTATCATAAATGTAAGCAGCACCTTTCCATGAACTGTGCTCTCAGACCATATAAACAGAGGGGACTAACTGAATACTACCAAGGGCAGTGTGCCCAGCGCCTTAAGTTCCCAACATCACAATTTCTGTCAGTGTGGACTGATCCAAAGTAAATCTTTCCTTCCTGAAATTGTTTTTCTCAAGTTTTTTTTTGTCACAGCAAAAGTAATTAATATACTTCCTGGTTGGCCACTGTCTGATATTTTATATAGAATGTAGGAATATTCTAGCATTTCTCTAAGACTCAGGAAAAACCTCCATCATGACTGAGTTCTAGATACACATGACAACACACTCGAGTCAGGTATCCCAGCTGGTTCCCCGAACATCCCGGAGACATGATTTTGCCCATCAGAAGACATCCCACCCTCCAGTCACATGTTGTATCTCCAATCCCGAATTCTTGAAGAGCCACTCTAGGTTCTGCCGTACACACTCTCTACAAGATGTATCAACCATGTCTTGAGGGTAATTTGGCTTCACCTTATCTCTTCCTAGATTGTCTCAGCCTCTGACTATAGCCAAGGTCAAACTGTCTCCCTGGATTCCCTGGGACTTACTAGGATAGTTCCAAGGAAAGCTAAACGCCATGTCACAAGTCACCTAAGACTGGGCATGGATAGCATGCTCTTTTTATAAAGAAGAAAGCTTGTGACATACCAGTAAATTCCGGGTTTTCTTCCGAGGCAGCAATGCTGCTTTGGTTCATCTTCATCTGTGACCTCAATTTTGTTGTTTTTCTTTCAGAGTCCTGACTTTGACATTAGTAATAACTGACATTGGCCATTCGATCTCTTTGGCCATCTTGCCAACCTTAGCAGCTAGTACATTTTGGAGTCTGATTTTCAGTCTTTCCCCTGAGACTGACAGCTCAGTGTTTCCTCAGAAACTCTGGTGCCTCTTCTGCCTCTTGACTCAGCAGGGCCAACATTTTCTTATCGACTACTTGTAATATTCCTAAAACCTTTAAAATAACTCAGTCTACAATTTTAAAAACCATCACTGCATCTAAACCAGATAAAATTTATAGCAGCCACAAATTCCATGACTTACCGTGTCTTCCCTGGACTGTAATCACATGTTTAGCTTAAAGGCCACCATATCACCATACCATTTATAGAAGCTGCTATAACGGAATGCTTAAAAGGGCACAATGAACCAATGACAGAAAATTGTTGCACACAATGTTCGAAGCTGGGTGGATACAAGACTGCTGCTCTCAACACCACTTGGTCCCGGAATCCTGACTGGAGCAAGAAGAAAATAAATGAAGAAAGGAGAGGCCCTCATTTGAGACCAGGTGGGATGTGCTCATTCTGAGGGAGCAGCATTAGTTGGGCAGCACATCTGGGAACCTGAACTTTTATTGTGCTTTTACTGGGGGAGGGGTTAGCCAGTCTAGATATGAGGTCTCTGTAGCTGAGGGCTGTCAGTTTGCAGTCCTCTGGGAGGAGGAAACTTTGGTTCATGGTTTCTGTATACACTGGCAACAGTTACACAGGAACTGGAGAAAGACATTGTTACTCTTCTCTGAGCCTCAACCCACAAGAAGAGTTCCTGAGGATCTGAGGCACTGGGGTCCTTGACATGGTATCACTCAGCTCATATCAAACAATAAACCTTTGCCCAAGATCTCATCTGCTCTTGACACATTCACTCACGGCTTTCTCCCCACTCCCCACCACCAGGCAATACCTAGATCAGTCTTCTAGATGCCACTATTTGCCCATATATGACAGAAGGGGTGACCTAGCTTGGGATGATATGAATGAAAAATGTTTCCCATAGACTCTGTCCCTTTGAACACTTGCTCTCTGTGTGGCGGTCCTGTTTAGAGAGGTTATGGGAAGTTGCAACCCTGCTGGAGGAATTACATCCCCATAGACAACCTTTGAGAGTTTAAAGCATCTCCCCGCTGCCAGTTTGTCCTGTTCTGGGTGCCTCCCCTGCCCTTATAAACTCTTCCTCTGGAACTTTAAGGTCAAATAAATCCTTCCTTCTGTAAGTCGCCTTGGTCATGGTGTTTACACTCAAGGTAACAGAAAAGTAAGAATACAGAGTTCCCTTTCTAGTGGTCTGTTGTGTAGTTTACACTCAATGGTGTGGCCAACACGGCCCAATTACCTCACAAAGACCCCATGACTTACAGCTGACAAACTAGAGAGTACATTCAATGGGTGATTTGAAGGGAATAAAAGCATTCGTATCATAAAAGTTCTTTTTTAATTTTTTTTATACTTTGCTTTCATGAATCACAGATCTGTGGTCCAGTGGAGACATCTCTCTTCCTTGTCTGCACAGGAAAACTTTGACTTTTGCTTCTTTTCAGTTATATAATCCTCTGAATCAGCCTAGCTGGTTTCAAGATGTTCATTTGACTTTTTTATTATCGTATTTTTAACCAGAACCAGATAAAATTTAGATGCTGATAAATAAAGTTTCTACATTACAATGCTTATTGCTTCTGTCAATTAACACATAAACCTTTTCCCACTTAAAAAAATATTCCTAGGGATATTTCTAGAAATACAGCTGAGTTAGGAGAAGATTTACCTAGCACGTACAAAGTCCGGGGTTCAATAGGCAACAGCACACCAACTGACTGAGGTGGTACATAGACTTGAAATCACCGCACCCAGGAGACAGAGGCAGGAGGAGCAAAAATTTTAGGTCATTCTTGGTGACATTGTGAGGTCAAGGATGCCCTGGCTTACATGGGATACTGTCTCTACAACAACAACAAAACTGTATGCTAAAGAAACTACCTCCCAAGTGTATGTGTGTGAAGACCATGGGAGGTGTACATGAATTACTTCTGTAAATGAAATCTTTATTTTATTCTTATTTGATTTCTGTATTATTATTTTGTTCTCAATTGTCACACCTTTTAATCTGCAATTTGGGGGAGGATTTTCAAATGAACAAACAGTATGCAGTAATAATAATATTGTTTACGTTCTAAAACTTTATTTTCTTATCAAGTCTGATGAGCTAATGCAGCAGCTCATAATACTGATATTTGTAGCAGTCGTTTCTGAATTGTACTGAAAATATTTTGGTGTTTATTTATAAAACATGGTCACAGCTTTTAAGAACATACTAAGAGACATATGTGCTATTTTGGGAAATTATCTCACAGAGATATAGAGGTAATGTAATTTTTCTATCAGCAGTTTTATCTTCATTTTTATGAAATCCCCAAAGTGCAAAGCCATTCAATAGTCAGTTTCTTATTCTTTCTATTTAATGCTTTTCTTTTACATAACTCATCACAAAGAGAAATAGATACCAAACACCTTGAAAACCGGTGAAGCAGAAGAACACACTCGTAGTCTTACAACTTAGAACAAAGCAAGATAATTGCAGGTCTGAGACCAGCCTGAGCTGTGTAGTAAGACCTTGTCTTAAGAAAAGAGGAATATGGGCATGAATGCTGGAAATATAAAACTATATTTTGTAGTTTGTGTGTGCATATGCACATGTGTTCAGGTATGAGTCATGTGTGAAACAACCACCAGTACCATTCTTCGGTCACAACCCATTGTGTTAAATTAAAGGGTATCCCACTGACCTGGACCTTGCACAGTGGTCTAAGGTGCCAAGCCTGGACGTTCCAAGGATTTGTCTGTCTCAACTCCCCTGAACTAGGATTACAATTGGGTGCCAACTTATCCAGCCTTTCTGCATGAATTTTAGGTATTGAACTCATGTCCTTGTGCTTTAGAGGCAAATATGCTACCAACAAGTCATCTCCACACCCCATAAATTACCTTAAATTATAATCATGACATATAAACAAAGGAAATGATAAAGACAATATATCAAGGAGGGAAAAGAAGTATAATAGAAATAGCGGAAGTCCTTTATCAGTATTAATGTCATCACTGGCAATGCTTCCTATTAATGAGTCATATACATATATTGTAATTAATGAGGTCATTTCTATTACATTTTCAAGAAGATTATGAACATGAGTGAAGAGAGAAATATGCAGTGCGTGAGCACACAGTTGAGCAGGAGCTAGCAGTTAAATGCCAGGCAGCAGGGCATATTGTAGACAGCAAATATTTTTGCATAGCTAATCTACCGGTTACATTTTATGTTCATTTTATGTTCCTTTAACCAAGTCAAGAGCTCAACAAGAGTTAGCCTAAGAAAGAAGAGGTTTGTGTAGCACATGGTTGGAGAGATACACAGGAGCATGATGAGCAGACATGACAGTAGGTGTCTCTGTGGTGATGGGAGCATGGACCACTCCTGCTCACTTCTCAGCAGAACAGGAAACAGAAACAGGCCTGGGTATAGAATCCTCAAGACTGGTCCCCAGTGACTCATCCTAAAGTTTTCACAGGGTTCCAGAACAGTGCTGCCAGCACTGTTCAAGTCCAGGAGGCTTTGAAGGATATTTCTCACTCATTTCATAACAGCAGAGTAACGAGTGGTTATGTTCCCAAGAAAAATTGGGGAAAAGAGAACAATTTACTGTGGCCTCATAATACAGGAGTTTAGCACTGTGATTTTAATATGGAGGAAATGGGTAATTGTGAAAGAAGATAAAGAAACAAAACACTGAATTCCAGTTACAGTAAATTAATGACAGCTTTAACATAGTACGGTTGAGGTTTGAAAAACAGTTGAGCCTTTCAACTCATGGGAAACCAGAGGCAAGAAAATAAGGAGAGCAAAACTGAGGATGGTGGTTCTTTATTTCAGTGATAGACCACTTCGCTGATTTATGCGAGGCCTTAGATTCAATCCCACACCAGAATAAAAAGATAAATATGTAAAGACTTGTTCCCATAAGTAGCCAAGGGACAGGAGCCAATGTTGATCTTGTACAAGGCCTGGGCCACTGTGAAATCTGATAGACAGATATTTGAGTAGAGTTTATTCTATCCTGTACAGAGTGAAGAATTTAAAGTGAGTGAAAGAAATGAGTCTGAAAACAATTGCCTATGTTTAGAAATTTGGGATAGATCCAGAGTAGGAAAGCAAGAGGCAGACAAAGCTTCAGACAGATGAAGAAGTACTGGAATGTGTGTTTTGGTGGTGGTGCCATGGCAGGGTGGGGGGCGGTGAGGATGAGAGACAAGTGTAACAAAGAAACAGTGTTTAAAATAAATACAGTATTTTATTAAGTGAGAAAGGATTTCAGGTATATACATATTCATGTGCATGTACAACCATAACACAATGTGAGAAAGAGGAAGATAATTAGAGTTCTACCCTACAGGTTCCAGACTTTCCAGACTCCAAGACTTCATGAATTCATTCTGTAAATATATTTTTGTGTGACTACACACACACACGTGTGCGCGCACAGATAGACACACAGTTTGCTATATTTTTAGCACTTCATTAGTGTGATATATATTTTTTAATTTATTAGATTTTTTTAAAAATACCAGTCCAAATTCCCACTTCCTTTTTTAAAAACTACATTTGAAACCTAACAAAAATTAACAGCATCAACAACCTTGAAGACATTCATTGTGCACATGATCATGTGTGTGAGTGCATGTGTGTGTGAAAAATTACCAGCACTGACATTTGATAGTCATGCTCCTCTCTATTAGCCTCAGTCCTCATTCTTAATTTAGTATCAAAAATCAAACCCAAGCGTTCTCCGTGGATGCAACTGGCCTCCAAAATTTGTAGTGGTGCTCCATATATCAACTACATTTCAAGAATAAAAGCATACAAACATAATGGATACCATTGTGATATTAATAAGAAGAATGCATATATACATATAATATACACGTGTAAGTATAATATGCATATAAAGAAGGGGGACAGAAATAGGGAAGGACCATAGCCCATGCTAGCCTGACACTTGAACAGCAGTGAAAGTTTGGGATTATAGATATGCTCATCATGTTTTCCTCATAGTTGGATGACATAAAAGGTAACTAAGAGCTGGAATAAACAAGATTCTGTTTTCCTTTTTGTGAAGGCATATAGCATTTCAGTATGACGTGTTCATAATACGTAGCGCATGCTTAGCATACATACCCCCAGTTAACTGCCACGTCTTTCCCTTCCTCTTTCCTTTGGCCTTTCTCTTCCTAAAGCTTTCTAGTTTCATTCATTTTTTAAACGTTCAGACTTGGAATGTGAAATAAAATATCCAGTTTTGTCTATCTGATCCTGGCCTATTTCACTTAAATTGTAAGTAATCTGTAAATCCCTTGAAATGGTTTCTGATTTGGAAAAACCAGATAGAGTTCTGTTGAACTTAATTAATGAAGTTTTCCTTTTTATAGCCCTACTTGGTGTCAGTTACACATTTCAATCTACACATATGAGCAGAAGACTTAATCTCATGAAGTTCATTTATACTAAATTTCAGTTATTTGATTATAAGCTATGGGGAAAAGACCAAGAAATGGAGTCAACAATGTTAGCAGATGTAGCTCTTTAGTTACAATGCTGCCGAGTAACTTCTGCATCTCTCCTCCAAGCATGGTTTGTAAGTACTGAGAGCTAACCAGATGGGGAGGACACCTAGACTATGAGTATGAATTTCCCATATCAACAAGTGACCAAAGCTAAGAGAATTTGAGGATGTTAGAAAGATTATAGCCTTTCATGAAGCATGCATATATATGAAAACTATTCATACATTTTTAAAATTTTTGATCAGAATATAATTTTAAAAGGCAAACTATGTAGATATATTTTAAAAGCATGCATTGGTCTTGTTTTACAGGACATGGTTTACAATCCAGGAAATTTAAGAGTATTGTTGTATTAATTTTAAATAGAGTTAACATTAAGTGTAAGAAGCAGAAGATTAAAATAATCCATAGGCTGGGGAGATGGTTTAGCCCATTACTACCTGCCAGGCAAGAATAAGAACCTATGTTCATATCCCCAGCATCCAAGTAAAAGACAGTCCTGGCAGCAAATGTTCTAACCCAAGCATTGGGTAGGGGAAGGGATTAGAGAAGATGCCTCCCAGAAGCTCATTGACCAACCAACCTGGTCATTCAGAGAGATAGGGTTCAGTGAGAGACCATGTCTACCAAAATAAGGTATTGAGCAAGAGAGAAAACACCCAGCATCAGCTTCTGGCCTCCACATGTATGTGCAGCACACCCACACACATAGATACACACACACACACGAATAATAGTAACCTACATTTCAAATATAACATTTTCTTTGCAAACCTTAGTAATGGGTATTTATAAAGTTAGAAATAAAATGTTAGCTTTAGATGCTTTTGCACCATTTACAGTTATGAGATTCATGTACTTCCCATAAATGTCTCATAAAACAAGCATTACAAATTTCTCCATTAACAATAAGGAAACAGAAGGACTAAGTAATCTGAGCCAGAATTGTGAGAATGACAAGGAGAGAAATTTGTAAAAACAAAATTTAAATGTAAACTTTGATGTGATGACGCCAGTACACAGCCTCCCAATATACCTCCAGCCAAGTACACAAATGCACAGAGAATTAAGTTGGCCATATACACCATGTATATGTATCAATTTGCTAAACATTCTTACCAACTTCATGAACTAATACAATGGCAAGCACAAGACTCAGGAATGTTGGGTAATTTCCCCAAAACTACAGAACTAAGAAATAGCAAGTCCTCAACCTAAAACCCTGATCTTTATGATTTTCACTAAAATGGAAGCAGGAAGGGACTTGACTGTTCTTGTTCAACAGCTTTGTACAAAATGCTGGATAGAGATGAAGGGGATAATGCACAGTGAAGTTCTTGCCACCAGAAGCATACTTACATGGAAAGAAGTCGCGCACTGGAACAATCAGCTTTATTGTCTTTGTGACAGAAAACCTGGCAGAAATGACGTAAGGGAAAAGGATTTATTTTGGCCCTTTATTCCAGAGATCTCAGTCTAAAGTCCTTGGTGTTGTTGATTCTGAGGCCATGGTGGAGCAGACACATCATTGTGTAAGTCTCAAGTTGAGGGAGTGCTGCAGGAACTCCTACTGCCAGTAGCCTTTAAGTTACCTGCCCACTTGGGCGTGGCCTCTTATACTATAAAATATGCCGATGTAAAGCGTGAGTCCCGGCTTCTTTCCTGGCTGCTGGATTCCGTTGCTGTTCCCCGTTCAAACAGAGGATTGTGATCTGTGAGTCTACCCCTAAATAAATAACCTTTAATTATACTCAATTATAAGCTAGTGTGGGATTTCGTTTTTAGCATCCTTCAAGGGAGGAAGATGCTGTCCACCTGAGAGTAAAGTGAAATCAGATGGAGCAAGACTAGAAAGGATTAGGTGCCTCCAGAAATCTTCCTTTAGTGATCTACATCACCTACTTCCTCCAATGAGTTCTAACCATCTGGCTTTCCCCACCTCTCAATGCAGTCATAAAATGAATATATAAGGAACTAGACACATTCTTTGGGCTGGAATTCTCATTATCCAACCATTTCTAGAAAGATCAGCACTGACAAAAACAGGGGTATGCTTTCCTAATCTTGTAGTCCTTAGCAGATGCAGTCAAGCCAATAATTATGATTAACCACAGCATACATATAAAGAGAACTTTCAAAGGAGTTTACATAGCCACACTAAGGGGAAATTTAGTAGCTATTTAGCAGAAACTTGACTACTGGAAGATTTTTTTCAGTGGTTCAGTTGGGTCCCTAAAGCAAGTAATCATTCAGCAAGGATAACCAGATCCCTCATTCTCTTTCCCTCTTTCCCTCCCTCTCCCTCTCCCTGTGTTAGTCTGTCTGTCTGTCTGTCTGTCTCTCCGTGTGTGTGTGTGTGTGTGTGTTGGCTAATTCATTAGGGAAAAGGAACAGATTTATCTACTAAGAAATATGAAAACTTGTGCATTTTTTCATTCATTCCGTAATTGTGCAGATGCTATTGATTTTGTTGCTCTCCTCTATCAATGCCAGTTGACTTCCAATGCTATCTGTAGTCTCATGGTGATAAAATACCCATATACTGTGTGTGCAAATAGAGAAGGTTGGAGCATAAGATGTCAGTAGTGACAGCAGCTGAAAAAAATGCTCCTCCCTCTTTTTTCCTGTTATAAGTCTGTAGTATACCTTTGTAGATTTTTTTAGTTCTTTCCTTTACCTTTTTTTTTTTCCAGCATGCCTGTTAAGTAATGGCTTGGGCAGCTCAACAACAGAACTTTGTTGTATTTAGTTAGGAATTTTCTCCCCAAACCATCTGGGCTGGCAGGTGTTCATCATCAGATCTGGGTTGCTATGAGACTGGAGCTTGCTAATGCTAATGAAGTGTAGAGACAGAAACCTAAATTTTGCTCATTTGAAGCAATTTTATGTGCGTTTCTGCTGGAAGCACCAGCAACACCTCATGACTTTCCAAAATGCAAACTTGGTAATTAAAGGGGCCCAAGGAGGATGCTCTGGTGATCCAATATGATAGAAAGAAATTAATGGCGATGTGTGCATATTTTTGTTAAACATTATGTGAATATTGATTCCCTTCATGTTGGGAAAGAGTAAGTCCACGGTCTGTGAAAGCTTTCAAAGTGAAAGGGGAAGAGAAGAGAAGTATAGATTTCTCTCTATGTAATGGTTGTATCTTTGTACTCGTAGGGAGAAGAGCCTCAGATCATGAGAAAGTAGTTTTCTTAATGATACTTAATATGCACATAAAGTGTAGAAAAGATAACTACTAGAGAAAATGGTCAACTTAGTGATCTCCTTTCTTTCTAGTGATCACTGGCATCATATCTAATTCAAGTTCAACCAACTGAAGGGCAGAGAGGCACAGAGCAATGTGAAGAAAATTGGGAATTGACACTCAAGTCGCCTTGAGAGACTGAAGAGAAACAGTTTTATGAGAATAAGGTAAGATTAGGTATATCTATATAAAGTAAGGTAGGGACACAGGAAGACTGCTGTACAATTGGATTTGTGAGAAAGATCCTTGTAAAGGCCTTGGAACCACACTAGATCCAGTGAGGAGCATGAATGGATAATGATGACATCAAACTGACACTTAGGTCTCTCATCACGATGCTATTCTACGAGGCACAGCTTGTGCTCCTAAATAACTCCAATATCGGCAGGAAGCTCAAAATGAGCTTATAAATAGCTCATTTTCAAATTATCATTATTGCAACTAGCTTTTGCATAATGGGGGATTTCTGACCATCAGTGTACAAGTAGTCATGACGAAAGAGTAAACAAAAAGTCCATCATTGAAGCCATACCAGAAATCAAGTTACATCAATTTTATAAAGTGAGGTTCTGTGTGGTATTTTGCTTGTGAGGGGTAAGGGATAGGTCATTATCACTAAAAAGTAGCAAACGTTAAAACCACTAAGCATAAAAAACAGGTGAAAAAAGATTTGTTTAAAGTCAATGCTATTAAAGATGATAATAAAGGGTCACAGATAACACTGGTCCACCATGGACAGCAATAAAATATTGTTTCATATTTTATAAACATACCTAATCTTAAATATGTGTGTGTCTAACAGAACCAACCTACCTACAAAGAAATTTTCATTGAGTTACCAAAAATAGAAAGATTCAATGATAATAAAGAAATAAAAGCAAATTCAATTTAGTAAGGGAATTATTAAATTATTTTGTTTTCTTATTTATATTTATTACATTTATTATATTATAAAAAAATGCATGTTATAATACCAAGGTTATTTTGTAAATCTACTATACTCCAGAAGTTTTGCAAATTCATCCCAATTATTTTAAATTACATTTACTGGGAGGGGGTGCATGCACGCTCGTGTGCACCATGCCACGATCCTTGTGCAGAGATCACAGGACAAATTTTAGTAACCAGATCCCTCCTTCCACCATGTTGGATCAAAGGACTAAACTTAAGTTGTCAGGCTTGGTCTCAAGGACCTTTACCTGGTGAGTCATCTTGCTGGCTCAGTTCTCAGTTACTCTTATCACTTGTTTGTATTTTAGATGCTTAATCACTCTTTCAGAAATGGAGACCTATAATGATTTAGCAATTATCTTCCAATTACAAAAGCTGTAAAGGGAAGCAAGAAGGGTACAAAATTATCAATCTTGTAATTTTCCATCACATAACCTATTATGAACTGTAAACACAGAAATAAAAGTTCAAAAGGATATGTATGATATTTCTAAAAATTTTGAAAAAAATAAAAGAAAGAGGCTGCGTGCAACACTCTGGAGGCTGGAACGGGAGGACTGGAGCATGAGGAGAGAGAAGGAGAGAGAAAGGAGAGAGAAAGACATAGACACGCATAGAGATAAAGAGGGAGAAGAGATTTAGTTTGTTTTCTCTCTAGCAAGTATAATCCAATCAGTGTATTTTACAGATCAAGGCAACACTCTGCATTTTTCAGTAGCTAATTCAACCCTATAGAGAGGATTGTTTTGATTTATATTTTAAAAGTACTCTTGAGAGTTGAATCTCTAAAGCAGCAGAAATATTATTAGGATAATTCCAAACTGAGCAGGGGAATTACTTAAAATCATAGTACTATTTTATTCTTACTCATGAATTAAAATGTATGTCAAAGCCAGGACTTCTCAAGGGTTCCTACAAATACTGAGGTAGATTGTTCTCCATGGGATCAAGCTGGCTAGGAAGATACAAGTGATTTGTTTATTTTCTTATAGAGAAAATCTTCCCTAACAGTAGGAGAATCAAGGTAACATGATGTGCTCAGCTTCAAAAAATGCTGACTATCCCACCTGTATAAGCCATGCCTGGTCCTTCTGGACAATCAAATAAATCCTTCTGGTTCCTAGACTGCTCTGTCATGAAAGAGCTCCCTGGTTGGTCATGAGACCCATAGGAACACAGGGCCAGCTCCAGAGTGTTTTCAGTTTTCTTCTGTAAATTATGGAGATGATGAGACTCTATAAGTGAGCCCTCCCTGTGTGACACAAATACATGCATCCACCAGCTACACCCCCCGAGCAATCATTGTGTCTGTGTTCATGAGCACTCCTGTGTATTAGCTCCTGAAGTAATTGCAAAAGTGTTTTTACTTTTCTAGGCTCAACACTCCTAAGCACCATGCTTATTCAAACCAGGACATTATATTGACCTTGGAGTCTCTATACAGTCATACTGCCCATGTGATTGGTTAATCTGTCCTTCTAGGTCTTGTGACACAGACTTATGCCTGATATCCATAGTATGAAATCTTCCATGCCAAGAATAGTAGTCTGGAAATTTCCATCTCATCCCAAAATTGTTGGTTCTTCTTTCATGTCGTTTTTCTAGGAGGTTTCATTTTTTCAGAGCACAAAAGCTACCTTGCAAAATAATTGACTCTGGCCCTATTCCCAAATACTTTCTTAAGACTCATCTCTGTAGTTTTTAATTAATTTATACAGTTGGGTGGTAAATTTTAAAATAGGTACCTTGATCAGGTCTTTTTTGATCTGGATTAGCATACAAGCTAAGAATGTGCATTAAGTGATAAATATAGTGGGTGAGAAGGCTTAGCAGGTAGAGGCACTTACTCATCTCCAAGCCTAAGAAGATGAGTTTGATCCCCAATACCCAGATGGTGGAGAAGGGAACCAATTCCAAAAAGTCATTTTCTGTCCTGCATACCTTCACCATAGCATGCAAACCCCAACCACATACACACACAAACACAAACACACATGCACGCATGCATGCACGTTCGCATGCACACACGCACACACACACCAGTATTAAAATTAATCTTTTTTAAAAGGGGAAATAAATGAAATAATAAGAAAATTATCATAAATCACAAATCTGAACAAGATTGAATAAAATTCCATATTTTTCTATTTCCCGAAGCAAATGAATAAATATACAAATTTAAAGTAAGCAGCTTGATCAACTTATTAAACATATATATTCCTTTGAGAAAGGGAATCTAGGAGTTGGAGCGATGACTCAGTGGTAAGAGCGATTTCTGCCCTTGCAGAGAAGGGGGTTTTGGTTCCCAGAACCCATATGATGGCTCACAATCATCTGTAACCTTAGTTTTAGGGGACAGAGCCCCCTTCTTAGCCTCCATGAGTACCAGGCAGCATGTGGGCATGTGGTGCACCTATAGGAACTCAGGCAATACTCCTTGAGTGTTTCTTAAAGAACATATTAATGTTCGTCTTCTAACTTTCCCTACAAGTCAAATAAAACTCCTATGCTTTGCTCTTTTAATGGGAATTATTTCATCAAGTGCTCACTGTACATTCTCCATATTTTGGGTAAAGACATAGGGAATAAAAGATAAATAAAGTTCTTCCCTGAATAGTATTCATGCTAAGGAAAGAATATGAACAGTTCAATATAATTCTTAATACAAGCAAGTAGAAAGAAAATCATGAAATACAGTTTAGTGAAAATCATTGAATGTCAGCAAAAAAAACTAAGTTTAGAAGGATTACAGGGAAGGTAAGTAGGTTAAAAGGGAGTTGTTCTGTTTAAGTGACAGTGAGTTCAGTTATGCTTAGTGGAAGGTCACTTGCTCAGCATGCAAGAGGACCTGGGTTCAGACCCCAGCACTGTAAAAAAAATTTGTGTCTGTATAGATACATACATACACACATATGTATATATACATATATACATACATACAAATATATGTATTATGAAGTAAGGTTCTATGTGATGTTTTGCTTTAAAAAATAATAGAAAAGTCACTACCACTGAAAGGAAACAACTTTGAAGTCACTATAACAAAGCTTAGAAACAGGTTAAAAAAAAGAATTTTGGTCATTCTCACCCTCCAGTCTCCCCTATCATCCGTACTCTCTCACTGAATATATACTTATTTTATATATATATATAGTTATATAAAGAATATATATGATATATAGGTAATATATTATATGTAATGTATACATAGAATATATATATATATAATTCACATATGGTAGATGTTTGGTGTAAGCTTCATTAACAAAATGAGGTTTAAAAAGAAGTGTCTGCACAAGACCTGCCCAAGATTGGGCCCCTCAACTTTCTTCATGAACTGGGGAGAGTCTCCTGAAACCTATTCTCTCCCTGAGATAATATTGACAGTTAAGGGTTGCTGAGGGAGGGGTGCCATTGCCTTCAGTGCTGTAGCCTCTAGGAAGTTTCTTTTCTTATGGTAAATAACCCCCTTATAACCCCCTTGCCTGATTAGTGAAGAAACACTAATTACATCAATGGGTCAGTGGATCACACATCAAAAAAAAAAAAAAAGCACAGAGGCTGGAAAGGGACTTGCTCAGAAGAGGCCACTGAGGCGATAGAAGAGAGGGGATGGTGAAGGTGACTATTGTTCAAAAAAGAAATCTATGAAGTTGTCAAACAATAGAAAATAAGAGATGTGCGCATGTGTCTGCGTGTGAGAGAGAGACAGAGACAGAGGGAAAGAGAGATAGAGGGAGAGAGACAGAGAGAGAAGGAGAGACACACAGAGACAGACAGACAAAGGAAGTCAAGAGGAGAGAGGGAGAGAGAGGGGGGAAGGAGGGAGGGAGGCGGGAGGGAGGGAGGGAGAGAGGGAGAGAGAGAGAGAGAGAGAGAGAGAGAGAGAGAGAGAGAGAGAGAGAGAGCAGTATGGGCACAGCAGGGAAAAGACTGTAAAGAAGTTCCATGCACAGAACTCATCAGGATCAGATGCCACCTGGCCACCTCAGTCACTGCAGGACACAAGGACTCCTTTGAAAAAAGGAAGAAGCCACTTTTGAGCCAGGAGCGAAAGGACCTGGTTTATACTTTAGGAAGATTATCCTGATGGTTGTCCTGGATAGTAGGGTCAGAGAAAAGGCGATCTGAAAGAATTAACAAGGATTTGTGAAAACTCATAGTGAGAAATGTGTGTGCATCTGACTGAAGTAAGGAAGCAGAGGGATGGAGAAGGAGCCACGTTCTAGAAACAGCATTCTCCTTTCCATGTGTTGCATGTGTTTGCATCAAAACATTTTCCAAAAACTGCTGAGAGAGGGAGCATTAGGCTTGCCTGGAGAAAAGGGACCCCACTGGGAAGTTTGTACATCTAGAAATGATCTCAAGCTGGACTATAAGAGGATTTCTGGTGGTAGAGAAAAAGACAGTATTCTCCAGGAACTTGTGAAACCAGTCCCCATCTGCCAAAATGAATCATTTCCCTTACCTGTGGCAGAAGGCACATATGGCTACCTGTGGTTGGATATCAAAGCCCATGCTGGCCTCCAGGCTTCCTCAGTCCCTTCTCACAAGACTTGTACATTGCCAAGTCCATGCCAACCTCCCCAGGCTTTCCTCTCTTTATAAAAGCTAGGTCCTTGCTTGTCGTCTCTGCTGTCTGTTCTCCCTCCTCTCACCAATAGCTCCGGCCATGACCAGTCTGCTTCTCTTTCTGCCTGCTTTGGACTCTCCCAGATTCCCATGTATGCTTTCTCTCTCTTATTCATGATAATAATAAAAAAAACTTCCTTTTCCTAATAGTGGAGCAGCCATACTGCCCTTGTCTGACACATACAAATAGCACCCTGAATGGCTATCCAATCCCATGCGCTCATCCAGCAAGACTCAGCAGGTTACATTTATACTTTCACTCAAAGTAACAGGTAGAGAATAAGAGGTCATAAATTTGAAAGGAAGTAGGGGTCTCATGGGGAGAGTTGAAGGGAAGAAAGGAATGAGGTAAATTTTGCAATTATATTTTAATTCTTATCTTCTGTTTAAGAATGATGAAGAGAACGAAAATTGCCACTTTTCAAAGTTTACCACGAATTCCTGGATGACCTCTTTCCAACTGTCTGTCTTGGTTATGCCTGCATTTTATGACTTTTTTCTCATTTTCATTATCAGTCTGTAATTAATGAGGAACAGGTGTAGCGTCCGGTCATGGCTCAGGCAATCGCGTGTCAGCATTACAAAGTTACATTAAATCCCCTCTTCAGATTGCAGGATCTCAGCAAGGACTGCCAGGAAACCAATCCTCCCCATATAGTTACTCATTTAAAAACGGCAAAGAAAGAATCAAGTTCATTATAGTATCCTGAGAGACCTTCACAGATCCCCTGAGCCTTGGAAGGTGCTCAGCTTCCTTCCTTTCTCGAGAGAGGAATGTTTCAATGAGGAAAAAATGAGTCAACCCTTCGGCACTCTCTGAAGAAGAGTAGACTCACCCGTATAACCACAGCCATGAGGGATGCTGTTATTCTGCACTGCAGCCTGGGGGCTTGGGCTTCATACACCTGGCTGAAGAAATTAATTCTAAGAAGTATTTTTTAAATATGCTAAAAAAAATCCTTCCATTTCCAGACCCAAGGAAATCACATTTTCTGTCAGGTCTCTAACATCACAGAATTCTAAATCCTACATATTTACCATGGAACAAGAAAAGCAAAGGACCTATTCTTTGGGGGATTTTCGCCATCTCGGATTCTGTCTTGAACTTGTTGGTGACTATGTGAGTTGAAACATGGCATATTCATTGTTGTGGGTTCTCACAGGATTGCTGCATTCATTTCAAAAGCATTTAGTACTGTTTTTTTCTCTATTATAAAAAGACAATCTCAAAATAAATCAAATTACCAAGATAAGAGAAAAGCAATTGAATTTTGGTTATTTTGAAAGGGCAATTGAAAAACAATGTATTTGGTTCTTTGTTCTGAGTGGATATGAACAGATTTCAATAAAGGATGATGAGGCCCTATAAGAGCTTGTATTATTGGACGAGGTACAAACTTTCCATTTCAGCAGATTATCTATGAAACCACAGACCCTGGTCTTTCTTTTTGCAAGTTATGACTACTCAGGAAGAAAGTGTGACTCTGTGGAAAGGTCTAAATTGAAAGGAGGAAACAAGGGTTATAAGGATTCAGGTGTGGCATTCTCTTGTTCCTTTTTGAGGAGTTCACGTAGAGACTCTACTCACAGTAAAACCATTTGCTGCAGCCAGATTCTCAGTGGATGTTATGTCAAGGTTCTCTTGGAAAACTACTTAAATTCCTTTCTATGAAGAACATGATTAAAACCTTGTCCAAAAATTCTTTTATTAGAATATTGCCAGACCCTCGTGGGAAAGAGGGAATTCTTATCATGTGTCATCCAGTGTCTTTGATGAATAGAGTTTTACTTGATATTCATGTATTTTTAGTATGTGTACTTTATATTCATGTATCTTCAGTATGTGCACATGTTCAGCCATGTGTGTACCACAGTCATGTGGAGCTCAGAGGCAACCCACAGGGCTCAGTTCTTACCTTGCAATATGTAGGCCTCTGAGATTGGACTTAGGTTACCAGGCCTGGTAGCAGGTGACTCTAACCACTGAGCAATCACACTAGCCCTAAAGCCGTTGTTTACACATGGTTAACATGCAGTGGAGTTTTATCAGGGGACTTAAGACAAGGAAGGGATCAGATAATTTAGGTCGTATCTCTGCTTTACTGTACATAGATTCTGAAGCTCTACAGTGCCCCTTTGCTGTGTATTCCAGTGTCGTCATGTGGGAAGCTGTACTCAGAGCACTGACTATGCTGAGTAAAGATATATGTGGTAAGCAAGCAAAGTTAATTTTAGGAAAGAACTTGGAGAGGGAATTAGGAGCTAAAGTAGTATGATAACATAGTCTGCTATATCCTAATTTAAAGTTTACTAAACAAACCCAAACAGCAGCTATTTAAACCCTAGACATAGTCACTCTTCTACTGAAAGGGAATCTGAATGTAGAAAACTTTCTGGCCACTTCAGTAAAAGCACAGGAATTCCATCCTGAGTTTCTTAGCATATCATCTATGACTCTACGTTGTGTTGAGACCATTGGAGAAAGGGACAGAACACTCTAGGTCCTTGCCCTGGTTTCATTCAGGACATGAAGCTGTAACTCAGTTTTGGGTTATGATGTTATTGATGTTTTTGTTTGCTTTTGATTTGGGGCTAGAAATTGAACCAGGAATCTCACACATGCTAAGTAAGTTCATTTGGAGTTTCCCTGTCAGTATGAGACAGTGTTCCCTCCAAAGTGAACATCATTCTGCAATGCAGGATGTCCTTCTGTATATGTGTTGCTTTTATTTGTTGATAAATAAAGCTATTTAGGCCAATGGCTTAGCAGAGCAAAGCTAGGTGGGAAATCTGAACAGAGATAAAGAGAGTAGGCGGAGTCAAGGAGATGACATGAAGCTGCTGAAGGAGACAGATGCTAGAACTTTGCCCCTTAAGCCACAGCCTCATGGCAATATAAAGATTAATAGAAATGGGTTAGTTTAAGTTGTAAGAGTTAGTTAAAAATATGCCTGAGTCTTTGGCCAAACAGTGTTGTAACTAATATAGTGTCTGTGTAATTATTCAGGTCTAGGCAGCCAGGAAATGAACTAGCAGTCTCTGTTTACATTTCTGTGGAAATTGAAGGATTGTGTTATAAAAATAATTCTCAATAATGAGAAGCCTCCAAAACGTGGACCTTTTATAAGGTCCTTTCTCTTTCTTCAGTATTGTTTTATTATAGAATGACATTATCCTCAAGTTATTAAGCAAGTTAGAAAGCAGAATTTTACCTTATGAAGTTATTTCCTTCCTACAAGATGGTCATGGTAGTACATGCCAGTAATTGTATCACATAGGAAGTAGAGGACAGAGGGTCATACATTCAAGATCAGCCTCAGTGAGTCTGAAGGCACCTAAGGTAACCTAAGCCTCTCTAGAAGACTATTGAAAATGAGAAGGAAAGGAGGAAAAAGATAATAAAAAAGAAAAAAAACAATTATCCCCAGCATCCTTTTGTGTTGCAATAGAACCTTGAAAATGGCTCTCAAATTGTTCCTTTAGAGAGTGATGACCTAAATCTAAAGAGATTTGTTCCAACTAGACTCTCAAAGTTAATTCTCCCTTCAACATAAGCTCTCCCTGATCCTTCTGAGAATCCTATTACTTATGGAGCTTATTAAGAATCCCAGCACTCGGGAGGCAGAGGCAGGCGGATCTCTGTGAGTTCGAGACCAGCCTGGTCTACAGAGCTAGTTCCAGGACAGGCTCCAAAGCCACAGAGAAACCCTGTCTCGAAAAACCAAAAAAAAAAAAAAAAAGAGTTTTCATTTTGCATTATTGACCATATTTAACTCTGAATGAAGGAAAACTTAGTCCTGAACATTCCTTGAAGTCCAGTGATGTCTTCTTCTGATCTTGCCCTTCGGGTCTGGTAAGAGGCAGGGAACAGACGCGCTTATACAGACATGGCTCTGAACACATTCTTTGCCTCAAAAGCAGTTCTACAATGAGTTGAGGAAATTGGCCTCACAGCCACAAGAATAATAATCAGATTCTGCAGTCCCCATGGTGCCTCAGGTATACCTGATTAACCTTGTGAGGCTTCTGGAATTCTTTCTAGAATAATAAAACAAAAAATGTGTTAGCCAGACACAACTTTGCATTCTGAACCTGAGGAACAACTTGTTTTCTCTTAAACCAAAAAGGAAATAACTCAGGGAAGAGTCCAAACACTTGGTTTCTACTTTCTGTCAGAAGCTGGTGAGATGTTTCAGTAAGGAACTACCAGCCATGCCTGGCATTCTAAGTTTCCAGGATCCACATAGTGGGAGAGAACCAACTTCTCCAACTTGTCCTCTCACCTCCATAGTCACATACATGTGCACACATACACACACACACACACAAACTGTAAAGAATCTCCTCATGGATGAGTTTGGCTTAAACTTTTACGGGTAGGAGGAAATATAGTTGCTACGTTCATTCATTATAGGAAAACCCCACAAATATTCTTAAAAATAATGTGGAGAAGCCAGGCAGTGGTGGTACATGTCTTTCCCAGCACTCAGGAGGCAGAGGCAGGTGAATCTCTGTGAGTTAAAGGCCAGCTTCATCTTCAGAGCGAGTTCTGAAGGACAATCTCCAAAGCTACACAGAAAAACCCTGTCTGGAGAAATCAAATAAAAACAACAACAATAATAATAATAATAGTATGGGGAATCAGATCTTATTTTATTGAACTTAAATATACTTGTATACCTTTGTCCTTTTATTGACATTGTTCTACTCAGCCTCTCTGACTAAAAGACACACCTATTGCCCATGCCATTTGTAGAAAATTGAATAAGAATAGGCCCCCATTGACTCAAAGATTTGAATGCCTGGTCACTATTAGAAGGTGTAGCCTTGTTGAAGGAAGTGTGTCACTGAGGGTGGGCTTTGAGGTTTCAAATGTTCAAGCCAGGCTCTGTCTTTCTTCCTGATGCCTAAGATCTAGATGTAGAACTCTCAGCTCCTTCTTCAACACCATGTCTGCCTGCATGCTGTTCTGCTTCTTGCTATGATGATAAAGGACAAAACTTATGAATAAAAGCAAGCCTCAACTAAATGCTTTCCTTTATAAGAGAGGAGTGGTCATGGCATCTATTCACAGCAATAGAACAGTGACTAAGATACCACTTTATACTGATAGATGATAGGTATATAGGTAGGTAGGTAGGTAGGTAGGTAGGTAGTAGGAAGATAGGTAGGTTGATAAAAGGAGGTGCTTTTACATGTATGTGTACATATATGCCACATGTATGTGGCTGCTCAAGAAGGCCAACAAAAGGCATGAGATTCCTTGGAACTGGAGCTGGAATTATGAGCCAACTGGTGTGTGTACTGAGAACCAAACATGGAGCCTCTCTGAGAACAGCAAGCACTCTAACTATTGAAACATCTCTCCAGTCCTCTCCTTTCCCTTCCAACTCTAACACCATTTGTGCTTCGTAGTGAAAGATCAATAAAAAACAGTTAAATGAAAGATGAATTTACAGTACTGACAATTTTAAGATATAATATTTACATGATTAAACGTGGTGAATTTCAAATAAGTATATAAATAAGAGTCAATGTTTTGAGCCTGTAATAAAAAAATAGGTAAATCAAGTAAGGGGAAAATAGAGCAAAAGACAAATTCAAACTTTAGTTTCCAAGCCTACAAAGAGGCAGAATAACAAAGAAAGGTGACCTACCTTAAAGGCATAGATAGCCTGACAGCAAAAGGCAGAGGAAGATGACAGGTGGGTCCAATGACATTAGGGCCGAACAGTTCCTGAGGCATTGAATGAGTATCTAAAATAAATGTGATGCTTGATGGGTTTGATATTCTCTGGAAACCTTTGGGAAAACATTTCAAGTAGTTTGCTTTCCAAACCTTTTTCTTGGTAAAGTAAAGAGTGGGAACGTGTCACCAGAAGTCCAAGTGACTTGCCTCCCTCGGCGGTTAAGTCAATCTCTATTCATAGAATGGGCATGTTCCTGAGCCTGAGCAATTTATGTTTCTTTTATTCTCGGAACACATATCAGCCTTGCTAGTCTCAGACTGTGTTCTTGACATACTTCAATGTGATATTGTGAAATAAAGAAGCCTTTCTCTCCACGTGCACTCGGGTTTGCACAGGGGAGCTCTCACATCACAAACTACGAATCTAAAGGTTGTGTACACAGACCCTGGCTTCCATGTGTGAATTCACAACACATTCGCAGTAATGAGACATGAGATCTCCTCCCGCTAATAGTATCTCTCTTGCTAAAGAATTCACAGAATAAAAATAACTAAGGGCTATCTCATACTTTTGAATATTTTTTCACTCACCCTGAAAATTTCCTAATCTATTGTAAGACCCAGGTAGATTATCATGATTTTGCTATTTTTACAATATAACTTCAGCTTACTAAGAATAATTCAAGTCCTTTATCATCTCTGCTGGATAGAAATGAAAGATGTTAAAAATAAAAACATCCTCACTGTGTACATGAAGTAGGTTATCACTACAAAGTCCCAGCTCGGATATATGGTGACATACGATAAGAATCCAAACTGTTTTAATCAGTTTTGAGCACTGTCTTTTTTTCTCTCATTTTTAAATAAGAATTTTCAAATCTTTGTCTATGTTAAACATATCTGATAATATTTCTGCTAACTATATTAAATAACTTCCTGAATATTTCTGCAGACATGGCTCCTGATACTTTTCTTTCACTTCAATTTGTGTTTACATTAATTTTTAAGTATTTGAACCTCATGTAGTCTAATGACACTGAGGTATAATAAATGGTTTTGTTTTTATAAAAGTAACCAAATTTCTTCTCTTATCTGAGACTTGGTTTCTGCAAGTATAACTGTATACTGTGGAGCATCATTAAAACTCATTTCTATTTTAAGAATAGAAATGTTAATTTTTATTAAAAGGGAAAAGGTGTCTTTTTTACTATGGAATTTCATAATTCTTAGCACTGACCACCATCTTCACTATGATCATTTTTTTCTCTTTTCCAAAGATGACCCCAATTTGTCAACCACTCTTATCAATTCTTAATCGGTAGACATGATGGACTGTGAATTCCAGGACAGATCATAGGAAATCAATAAGTGATCTGAGCTTATCAATCTACTATCAGAGACAAAAGATTGTTTTGCATAACTAAGACTTAAAGATGCTGTGTTATCTAGCAGTATATGAGGAATATTAATACCACTTTAAATCTATGTTCTCCAATTGGACTCCTCAATTATCACATTGACTATATTTGGTAATATATATTTATGTAAGCATGCATGTATATATATATTTATATACACATGTAATAACAATTAATAAAAAAGAGGCCACAAATTTAAAAGAAAACAAGGAAGGGCACATGAGAAGTTTCGGAAGGAGCAAAGAGAAAAGAGAAATGTTATAATCTCAAAAAGTAAAAATTATGAAATCACTATCCTCTTCTGTATTTATCTTTTTCCCTCAATTTTCCACTCATGGCATGTTGCACATATAGACATAAAACATTTCAAATTCATTGCCCTGGCTAATAAATACCCTGTAAACAGATATAAAAAGATCTAGCTTTATATCCTTATTTTATGCAATGGTAGGCTTTCTTATGGTTTTAAGAGTGTTACTGTGTGCTTTTCCCCACATTTTTTCAGAGTTCATATAATTTCTGCAAAATTTATTGCATCAAAGTTCTTAATAACCAAAAATTCAACAACAAACCTGGAACTGAAAGTAATAGCAAACACCTGCAGCCCCACGCTGAAATCCTCTCCGGACCGAGCTCTCTGCTCCTTCCCAGCACATTTTTGTGATCTGCTCTATACTCATAAAGCTCATACTTCTATCAGTCATCGCGTCATTAAAAAATACTAAGAAAAATATGACCTTATGTTTATCTCAAATGTTAATGTCACATTTAATTACATAGATAAGAAGTTATATCTGATTCAAGGTTCAATATTAAAAGTTCTTATCTGAGCCATGCTGATAAAAGAAAATAGCATGTTTTTCTGGTTACGGCATCATGCACATTTAATTAAGAGCAATTCTAAGTCCTGTGAGTCAACACTCACCCTTTGAGAAACAGAGGGAGGTCTGAAAAAGATGGTTCATTTGACACTGGAGAAAATGGCCAATTGCATTATTTAAAAATGATCAAATAAATAAAACTAGTGCCCAGAAGAGGCCGGAGCAGGATATCAATTCTAAAAAAAGAAGTGCTGGAGGATTTTTTGTTTTGTTTTGGTTTTGGTTTGTTTATTTATTTTCTTATTTTTTTCTGGTCCTAGTTTCCTAGGGTTTTAAGATCCATCCTGTTCTGTCATCATCATTTTCTTGTACAAATAACAAAAGCATAGACCTAAAAATCTAGACTCCTTTCTCAATAACCATGCAAATGGGATTGTATTTTTGAAAGAATGGGATGAAGCAAACCACTGCTCACATCTGTACCAGCTTTCAAAATCTGATCTCTGGTCCCAAGGAAAGAGAAAATCGAGGCTCCCTTTAGACAAAGAGGCAGAGCATCCTCCTAGCACCACACGCTCTCAAACAGTGCTGGACACTGTTTGGGTGACTCAGTCTAGAGTAGTTATCAGGACTCCTTCCAATTGCAGAGACAAATCTAATCCCCTTTCCTCTCTATTCTACACCAAGTCTGTAATCAGGACACTGTTGGGATGACTCTTCATTCTTCCCACCTACTCTGACCTAAGGGGAAGGCAGTGATGCCAATACCAAGGCACAGATGCTCAACCTGAAAGATTGTGGTCTTCATCATTGGTCTCCATGAAAAATAGAAACAAATTAAAGCATTTCTTATGGTTTAACTGATTAACCTTTCCACATTCTACAGTATATAAGCACTCAAGGAATCTACCCCTTCTTGTTGGATATATAACAGTATGGAATTTCCAATTGTCTCAGTACAATGAGAAACCCACTTGCCTGTATACTCTCAGTCCAGAATAGGTCTTCCTTGGTGCTATCGCCATCTTATCCTTAATAATAAATTATAGTATGTATGTTAAACAGCTAATGCATGAGAGAAATATTCTGAAATTTAATATTATTACCATACAACAAATGTTTCATTGATTTTTGACATTTGGAAAATAAGATCAAGCAAATGTTACTTAATAATTAAAAAAATAAGGCATGAAATTGGATACAAAAGCTTTTCCATTACCGGAAAAGGAAGAAGTATGCTTGAGGTGCAATCTTTATGTATGCATGCGTGCATGTGTGTGTGTGTGTGTGTATGCATGAAAGAGAGAGGGAGAAAGGGAGGGAGGGAGGGAGGGAGAGAGAGAGAGATTGCGATTGTGCATGTCTTTATATAACATTTATATTTTTAACTTTTTAATGTAGGTTAAAGCTGCTTCTTTTCTCACTGTCCATGTTTGCTAAATGCATCTGTTCTCACACACCAATGACAATAATTTTAGAGTAGGGAACAAACATGTTTCTGTCATTTTCTCTTTGAATATTAATGTACTAAGCCTATTACTAAATTTAAACAACAGATTTTAGTACATATCGAAAGAATGAAAGTTATGTTTGTATGTCTGCTTATGCAAATTTATGTTTAGTCAATAAAAATGATGTGTATATATTTACAGATAGAAGGAAGATACACTCGAAGAAACATGTTCTTCTAGCCCATCCTAGTTCTTTAAACTTATGTCAAAAGAAGGAATAATTTTTATACCTTATAGCCAAGATAATTCATAGTTGGATAAGATGGTGTTTCTTGAACTGACTGTGGGTGGTTATCACTTTTCTTGAAAATAAAAAGTAGAAGCTAGTCACAGTAACCTGAGATATTTGACAAACATCAAGTGTTTACAGACTCTCTGAACATTTAATATAACAATGTGAACTGAGTATCTACAAAAGATGTATTTGGCATATAGATTTCATTTTAGAAAACACTCCTGGGACAGAATGAATAGGAGATAGGTAGACAGACATACAGCTAGATGATAGATAAAAAGAGAATTGTATATCATTAACACACATAAAAATATAAAAATGTTTCTTCTGATCTGGGAATGTATTTTTGTTTAAAAAATACAAAACACTTGCCTAATATGTCTAATATTCTAGATTCAGTCTCCACTACCACCACACACACACAATGAATTTTTTAGTTTAAGAGTTGCTTAAACTTACAAGATCACATATTACTTCTTCTACACATATATGAAAAACTTCATAATTCCCAGATAATTAAATACTTAAAGGATTTATTGAATGGCAGAATTTGTGAGTGTCCATATCTATTTAGATAGGATTTCAGGAACCTTCAAAACAAGAATATATATAATCTCAGTGCTATTTTAGTATTCGCAGAGATAAGCCTGCATTATCAGTAGACAAAAACTTCCTGCCCTTGTGAGCTTTCCTACTCTACACTATCATAGTTAATTAACAATGGAGAACATGTTGTCTAACATGATATTTTCTGGATATTGTCCATGATTAAATATTTAAAAGCAAGTGGGAAAACATGGAGAAAAGTCTATCTGAGATATGTCAAGGACTATTGATGAAAGGAACAATTTCACTAAATTCCAACTTGGTGAAACAAATACTTATGGGGCTTAGTTACTGAACATGGGTGAAGGGTTACTTACAAGAGTGTGGATGACACAAATGTAGTACCTGTATCACTTCAAAAACTACCCCTGCATGATTGACATCTCATAAAAGCTGTTTGCTTCATCTCTCTACATGATATGAAAGTGTCCCCAAAAGTATTCTCTTCCCAAGAATGATTACTGCTCATATAACCTTGTGGAGGAGCCTTGTGATTCTTGTAAGTTTCAGAAACTTCCTGAGACTTGTGAGCTGTTTGCTCCATGAGTCTTACAAGCTTTGTTTACTTTCTGAATTTTAATGAGCCTCCTTGCAGGATAAAACGTTTCAATTCAGAGGAAATTGTAATACAAGAAACTTCTACCCAAAAGGATCAGTCCCAGGGAATCATAATAAACTCTCCACAGAAGAGAGTTCTCATAAGTTCCAATCTGTAAAATTAGGTCATGAGTAAGAAGAGAAGGAAACAAAAGTGCTAACTCATGTTGATTTTTTTAAGACTTCTAGATTCACTCCTTTCTACAACATACTGAAATTTTGTGTTATCCCCCAAATTCCATTTGGAATCTAATGTCACAAAGTGATGGTGTCATTTTGGAAGTTTATTGTGTCACCATGCTAAAACCTTCATTAGTTGAATTGATGTCCTTGTAAAAGGGTATTCAGAAGCCAGTTTTTCCCTTCTACCATTTAAGAACACATTTAAGAAAGGTAAGAGAGTAATCTGTAAGGCAGAAAGTAGACCATCATCAAACACTGCATAGACCTATGTCTTAATATTGTACCTATCATATGCCAAGAAGTTGGACATGTATATTTTTGCTGTCTATTAACTACCTACTCTCTGCTGTTTGTTAGTGCAAAGACTAAAATATTCTTCCATTTTCTCCTGTCACTCTGAATATTGTAAATACTCAATGAACATCTATGAAAATACTTAGAATATGTTTATCCACACATATAGTAAAGCCTATTTATGGACAATAACTGAGGAAAGATAGCAAACTCTTATTGCAGGGAGACTGGTTCTTTTGGCTGAGTTGAAGCAAAGGAAAAACTAAATGAATTCATGATCAAATTTAACAACAAAACACATTTATTGAGGGAGACACAGAGTGGAATATCACGGTGATTCAGATATTATGAATGTAACTTGGTCAGGAGGTTGAACCATGGCAATAGGATGCAAAGGGCCCTATGATCCTTTCAGGGAGCATTTATATATAGCACTGCAAGGTGTAAATGACAAACTAGCAGAAATAGATGGATTTTCTCAAGAGAAGCATCAGAGTCTTAGAAAGCAGATGAAAAGTATACAGAGAATGTAGCAGTACTCCATGAATGCAATTCCTTTTCATTATAGATACAGAAATGAGATGGTTTGTTCAGTATGGTTTGGTCTTTCTATTGTCACTGGCCCAATGATAAAAGTCAAGTACTTCTTTGGAAGGGGAATAGAGAGATGATAGGTGGATAGATGATAGACAGACAGACAGACAGACAGATGGATGGTTAGGTAAATCAAAGATTCCACATACAAAATGTTAATGGTCCAAGAAACTATAATAAAACAAAACCTCAGAATGTTGTGCTGCCAGGATTGTATAAACTGGTTACAGGTGGTTGAAAGGATTTGGAATGTGATCATGTTGGACCTGCACAATTGGAATAGCACTACATAGAATCTCTGGCTGCTACCAACCTCAACAGAGAGATTAAGAGGAGGCCAGTACACGACTAACCCAGCCATTCATAGTAAATTTCAGAAGGTCCTAAGATTATTTTTTATGAGAAAGCCAGAACAGTCCAAGCTCTGGAGAAATGCCACAGGGCAAGAGTAGATTTACCGTAGCTGCATCACACAAAAGCAACAGAGATAAAGCAAAACATCACAGAATTACTTCTTTTAAAGGGTATATGAGCGCTGGTGCCCACAGAGTCCAGAAAAGGGCTCTGGACACCAGATTTGGAATTACAAGTGGTTGAGAGTTGCCCAATCTAAGAGTTTGAACCCCAACTTGGTTTCTTTACAAGATGAGTGCATGCTTCTAATGGCTGAGCCATTTCTCGAGTGCCATTATTCATAATTCATTTAAATTTAAAACCCACCTGTCTCAGGGTTTTTATTGCTGTGAAAAGACACCATGACCACGGAAATTCTTATAGGGAAAACATTTAATTGAGGGGGCTCACTTGCAGTTCCAGAGGTTCAGTCCATTATTATCACAGTGGGGACCATGGGGACATGCAGGCAGACATGATACTGCAAGAGTTGAGTGACGTACATCTTGCAGGCACGGGATGTCGAACTGACACTCTGGGCAGTATTCTGAGAATAAGAAATCCCAAAGTCTGTCCCCACAGTAACATACTTCTTCTATGAAAGCCATAGCTACTTCAACAAAGCTATACTTCCTAACAGTGCCTCTCCCTATGAGATTATGGGGGCCAAACATTCAGACTTCTACACTAGCAATATTATAGACCATCCTAAATACAACCACACTGATAAAATATGGCAAAGAATGTTAGAAAAAAAGAAATACTCTCAAAAGAACAAAAATAAATAGGAAAAAGAGACTGATTAAAGTGTTAGAACTGGGAATAAGACCAATTTAAGAAAGAAGACGATTTCATTTTCTTGTTTGTTGTATGTCTACACAGTATCTTTCTTTACAATGCAATCACTTGACAGGAAGAGAGGTGCTAAAGAAAAAGGCAAGCAAGAAAGAAAACCATAAACTCTGATGTAACTACTACTTTTTTAAAAAGAAGGAAGGAAGACAGAAAAAATAACATGAAGGAAGATTTTGTATGTCTCTGTGTGTGTGTGTGTGTGTGTGTCTGTCTGTTTGTGTACTCTCATGGCATGGGCAAAATTTATAACACTAAGCCCCTCAGAGACAGCAATAGGAAATTAGGAATATTAAACCTTAATAACAGGCCAATAAAGAGAACATATTGTGTCCTAAAAATTGGGTGGATGTCTTAAGTAGAACACTGAGGACATGAGCTGATGGGAGTTGGTATAGTTACAAACATATGGAAAATGAAAAAAATGTTATCTTCAATAGTTTAGTGAAAATCTAGAGGTGGGAGGAGGCTTGCATGCTTGTGGAGACTCATATGCAATGTCTAAAAGGAATGTAATGGAAACTGGATTAATGGGCTTTAAATATTAACAGGAGGGTAACCAAGCCTCAAAACATCTTGTTAAATCCATCAGCTAGCTCTCCAAATGCTACATATTAGATGAAGAGAAAAATAATGAAGATGACACAGTGTGGGAACTCCTTCTGACCAAAGTAGGCACCTGGAAATCCCACTTTCTGTTACAACGTACAGAAAGCATGGTCACATTTAAACCACTGAGAACCAGAGAGAAATTATGTAAAATGATAACAGGCATTATTATAACCGTAAATGCTTTTCTAGACCTTTATTGAAATATGTCACAGTAGAATCACTGCATGGTAAACTGCTGTTGCTTAGAAGTGAAAGCAAAAGAGCAAATCAAAGAAAGGAAACTAAGAGGGTAAAATTCTTCAGCAGCTAATGGTACAAGCTAAGTCAACAGGGGCAGGGTTTTTTTTAGATTTAAGATTATAAAAAATAAAATTAAATCTACACTCATCTGTTGGTGGTTTCTTCCAGGCAACTTCCAAATTTGCAAGCTACTAGGGCTAACTTTCATTCTGAATGTGATCAAATGAGCCAGGTTAGTGTCATTAGCATCACCAACCATTTATCCATGTCTCTCACCTGTGACCTCTAGCTACTGGGCTTCGGACACTGATGTGGGAGTGTCATATATCAATCTGTTGATTTCATTGGTTAAGCAATAAAGAAACTGCTTGGCCCTCATAGGTTAAAACATAGGTGGGAGGAGTAAACAGAACAACATGCCAGGAGGAAGAGGAAGTGAGCTCAGACGCCACAAGCTCTGCTCTCTGGAGCAGAGAAGCCATGCTCTGCTCTCCCGGAGAGACGCCATAGTTCAGCTCTCGGGGAGACACGCTATGAAGCTCCAACCTAGGATGGACTTAGGCTAGAATCTTCCCGGTAAGCGCACCTAGCATTGCTACACAGATGATTAGAAATGGGCTAAATTAATATGAGAGAATTAGCCTAGAAGAGGCTAGATAGAAATGGGCCAAGCAGTGTTTAAATGAATACAATTTGTGTGTTGTTATTTCGGGCATAAGCTAGCGAGGCGGCCGGGGTGCTGGGGACGCAGCCCCGCCGCTCATATTACAACATGACACCTTGTCCCTTCAGCCACAGCATAAAGCAAGCCGTCAATGTAGAGGATGGGACAGGAGACTTCTTCAGGGCAAGTTAAGAACAGGCACACGCCTCTCCTTAGCGTGCTGCATTCCCACAGTCTACACGCGACCCTATTCAGAGGCTGGGACTTCTGAGAAGAGCCGCTTGCTCACTGAGCACCTTCATCCTCCAGCATCGGCTTGCCACTGAAGTGGGGCACAGATGTTTCCACTGCATTTCATTATCTCATTTTACACCTGCCAGGGGTTGACTCTCAGGTGGGTCATGCTGAAATTGAGATTTCAATTACTTTCTCTTTTCTCTGCCAGTCCCTTCTCCTCATGCATGAATCTATGAGTACATGCCTGCTACTAACAACAATGTGAGTCCAAAATTGCAGGTATGTCCAACCTGCAGCACACGGGCTCTACATGCCACCTATTTATACAACTTTGAGCTGCCTCCCACTATCGCTTTATTCAGTATTCATGTTTCTGTAATGATCACAATCTGTCTGCGTGCTTAAAACACAAAACTTGATGTTCCTCCTATACCAACTGCTCTCATGTCACCAATAACTCTACAGCACTTTCTCTATGTCTCTGTTCTTATCCAGGCCACCAGCATACCTCCAGAGCTATTGCAATTATATTTGACTTGCCAGTGGCCTTTGTCTCTACTTCTAAATTCAGTCTACTGTACAAGTGTTCCTCACAACACAAAGGGAGATCTATCCCCACTACTTTAACCCATTAAGGACTACACTGGCAAAGGTTGCTGTATTGTCAGTTGTACTAGTTTAGTTATACAAGAGACATGTGCTGCAGGAAGGTTTACAGCTAGTAATTACCTGTCTACATGGTGTGGCCTCTTACACTATATACCTGGACACCAATGCGGTGTCCGCCCCGTCTCTCCTCCCCTCTAGTTCCTGTTTGCTCATTTGGATTGTTTGGATCCCATCTCCATCTACCGAAACTTGATTTGTAAGTTTTCCCCCTAAACAAATAACTATCTATCTCTCAGTTCTGAGCTAGTATGGGATTTCTTTTAAGCATCCATCTCTCCACCATCAGACATGGATAACAGCAAGTCACCCAAAATCATTTTCAAGAGCTTTGTGCTCCAAGGAGCTTGTTTGTTGCCTTGATTTTCTAACTCTTTATAACATACATCATGCGGCAGGGCAAGACAGTGCAGAGGTTCCTCCATCTAGTATTCTTGCTAAGGCCGTTAAGGGTTTAACTAGAATTTGATCTCCTTGATAGAGAATCCCATGGAAAATCACTTAACTCTAATCTAGGAACCCCAGGTAAATATGCCCCAGCTAACTTAGCTTCTGTGAAACTGTTCAGTTATGCAACATCCCTCACCCCCACACTGATGCTGCAGAGATACCAGGATGCGTTGCTTTTCCTTTAAAAGTCTTTTGCTCAACATCAGTGGTTCTCATTGCAGGTCATTATCTTTTTGGGAGTCACCATTCATTCAAATATCCTTCATATCAGATATTTCTATTATGATTTATAACAATAGCAAAATTACAGCTATGAAGTAGTAAGAAATAATTTTATGGTTGGGGATCACCACAACATGAGGAACTATATTAAAGGGTCACAACATTGGGAAGGCTGTCTACCACTGGTCCAATGATCAGGGCTACACTTGGGTTGAGGACTGCTTGAGCATATTCCCAGATGACTAGACCCATTATCTATTCTTCAGCTATAGGATACTTAGGCTATTTCCATTTCCTAGGTATTGTAAGTAAAGCAGCAGGAACATAGCTGAGCAAGGGTCTGTGAAATATGATGTCAAGTGCTCCGGGCAAGTGCCAAGCAATGGTTTGTGTGAGTCATATGGTAGATCCATTCTTAGCATTTCAGAATTCACCATACTGATTTTCAGAACCACCTCAAGTATCAGTGGACACCAGGATTGATTTCTCATCTTACCTATTATCAATAATATTGTAATAAATATGGCTATGGTGTTATCTCTTTGAAAGACTCCTTTACTAAGGCCACATTTCATTTCATGATATAAAAATGTTTATGTGTGTATCCACATATTAATGAATAAAATGTTCCATATCACATTTATTATAATGTTGTAATGAACTCGGGTGTATAGATATTTCCTTGACATACTGATTTTGCTTCCTTTGAATTCATATTCAAAGGTAAATTCCTGACTCAAAGCTTACTTTTAGCTGTTTGATTAACCTCCATAATGTTTTCCAAAGTAAATGGCTAACTTTCATGATGACCAACAGCTATGTGAGAACTTTCTTGCTCATATTATCTACCAATCACCACCTTTTATTCATTCAGCTATTCTTTCAGTTTGGAAATAATCGTATAATATGGTCCTGATTTAAGTTTCTGTGATGAACAATGTTTTCTTATGTTATGAGAAAGGGTTCACTTCCTCCTCCTCCTCCTCCTACTCCTCCTCCTCCTCCTCCTACTCCTTCACCTCCTCCTCCTCCTTCTCCTCCTCCTCCTCCTCCTCCTCCTCCTCCTCCTCCTCCTTTTTCTTCTTCTTCTACTTCTTCTTCTTCTTCTGTGGATAGCCAGGTGTCACAACACCCCTCACAAAAACACCCGTCTTTTCTTTATTGTACTTTCTTCACACTGTTATAGAAATTTCCTTGGCTGTAATTGGTTGCATCATGGTTTTAGATTGCATCTTCATTATTATACACTGAGCATTGCTTAGTTTCTTTAATATGACATATCTTACTTTTGGGTCTCTAGAGGACAGGCCTTCGCACCCCCACTTGATATGTTTTGCACTCTTGAGGTTGGTTGAAAACAGGAACAAAAACAGGTTGTTTTCAGCAATGTTTCTAAGGATGTTTACCCCTAAGCCATTGAGTTATGGTGATGAGCTTCTTGCTTTTGCTGGTTTGGCCTCCCCTGCTGAGGGCTATATATACTGTGTGAGAAAGAGGAATAAAGGCTTGTCTGCAGAACCTGAAGTTGTGCTATGTGTTAATTCTGACGTTCCTCGCTCAGAAGAATGACAGTTGCCGTGCTGGCGCGGCATCTTACTTACATTGGGGTTTATTATCACCACCACCACCATCAATATTACTGTTATTACTGGAATTCTTGTCTCTTGCCTACCCTATTTAAACCTATTAAATAAGACCTCTGTTAAAACTTAAACATCTCAGAGAAATAACCTGGGGGGAAGTTAATTCTTGTCCTTATTCCCCACCCGATTCTTGCAGTTCTAATAAGTTTAACATTTAACTACTACTACTACCTCCTCTCGTTATAAGATTGGATCTGTAACAGTACTGTTAAGTAGGAAGCCTCCTTAAATATCTATTCAAAGACTTGCTAGCAGCACAATGCTTTGCAAGTTCATATAGTAATGCCTACATCCCGATGTCCTAGTCACATGTGGCAGGTTGACACACAAGACATTTTATAAAAAATGATATACTTTGTCTCAGAGACTTCTTGACATTCCAGGCAATCAACAAGTGTAAAGATCTGAGTATTTTAGATTCTGGTATCCCTGCAGTGAGTTTATATCACAACGTTAGCTTTTCCAACAGTGATCACTTTCCCACCCTAGTGGCTCGAAAGTACTATGCTAGTGTTTTTGAAGAAAGAAGAAAATAAAATTAAACTTTAAACTTCCTTTATTCAAAGACACGCTATGGAGCTTTACATCAAATTCTTCCTTTCAATATTGCCTTTCACTGACTTTAGCTTGATTTACACAGGCAGCTGAGTTCTTTGAAGTCTGTGATTGTTTGTATAATTTTCATAGTGAAATACATAAAACAATGTTTTCAAAGTGCCAAAAATGTATAAAACAGAGAGCTGAACAGATCTGGTAAAGTTTGCTAGAATGGACATCCCAGGAATGTTTGCCCCATGTGTGGGGAGTGGGCTTTGTGAACTATTGGCTTCCTTTTTGCTCAAGATTCTTGCAAAGTGTTAAAATCATGGTTCCTTCCACTTGCAACAGAAATGCTAGAGCCACATAGTTACATGTCAAGTATGGATATGTACTATGGCTAATTAATCTTGTTTTGTCCAGATGCTGAGTTGAAAGGATTTTGAGACACAACCACATATATGAAGAGAAACATAAATGAGACAGATGCTGTTCTTTACTTATATAAGGCATATATGTACATATGTCATAATGTTGTGTATATATACTGAGTCCCAATAGCTGGGAACAAACTGTGGCTCAATCTCCAAATTATCACAGCCAATAAGATGAATAGCCCCATCAGGTTGTGAGGAATACAGAGACAACAAGTCATCTGGGATCGATACGAAAGAGTTCTTTTAAAAAGACTTCCTAAAACCAGCAAGATGTCACAGTGTGTGAAAGTGCCTATCACACAACCCTAATGACCTACAACTGTAGAGGGCGCGAGGTCCTTTTGCTCACAGATGAGCACTAGGAAAACCAGGAATGCTGAACACACATGGTTGCCTCTCAAATGAAAGAGATGTATATCTGTTTTTACCTGAAAAGCTGGGAGTGGAAGTAAACAGCATAGGGAGCTGTGCTATCTGTAGGGCCCAGCCACACCCAGTTCCCCAGACTATTATCACAGACCCTTCCTCCCTCCACCTCTATCTGGATAGAACCCATCCTTCGGGGAGATGCCACATGTAGGCTGTAGCTCTGGACTTCTATGAAGACCTAGACCATACAAGATCCTTTCCTAGGCCCTTAACTTATAGTAGCCATTCTTATGGAAGAGTTCACATGTATTTTGCAAACGTTTCCACAAGGAAACTTTTTTCCAAAATTGTGGTGTGTTTAAAAAGGCCTAAAGAAACTGCAAGGAGCCAGTTTAGACCAACTAGTCTAGAAGTTTGGACCAATACCAGCTACCAAGTCATTTTGTGCTGCCCAGATTTCCTTCATTATACACACAGACCATTATTCTGACAGTCGTGGTGTTTGCAGAGACCTTCGTTTATAATCTCTGAAACCCATACAAAAAAAAACAGTTGTTGAGGCAAGTATCTGCAATCCCAACACTCCTCTTATGAGATGAGAGGGAATTACAGGAGAATTAAGCCAAAATGTCATAATCGTGATTAAACTAGAGCAAAAACAAGAAAGACACTGATACACCAATGTGGAAAGCAAGAGCAATTTCTTGAAAGGTGTCCTTTGACTTGCATATACAAGGTAACTAACACACACACACTAATAATAGCAATAAATAATAATAAATTTTCAAATGTTTTAATAATATTTATGAAGGTAAACACTAAGGAGTTGCCCTCGCAAATGTTCTTTGTTCATGCTATATAATTATTTTTATTTACTTTCTAAAAATTGAAAATTAAGCTGGGCATGGTGGTGCAGACCTTTAATCTCAGGACTCGAGAGACAGAGGCAGGTGGAACTCTGAGTTTGAAGCCATCCTGTTTTATAAAACAAGTTCAAGAATAGCTATGGCTACACAAAGAAACCATGTCTCGACAAAATAAAAATGAAAATAAAAATGGAAACTTGGTGGTACAGTGGTTATTTGACATGCAAAACCCTGGGTTTGATCCCCAACACTGCCTTAAGTATTCAATGAATTACCAATAAATTATTGTTCAGAGAGCATAGGTAACCTCTAAGATCATAAACATAGTAAACGAGGTGATCCTCATACTCAAAACTCATTGCTGTGGTTTTTTACAACATCTTATGATGATTATCCTTATGTCTGAATAAGTATAAAATTTAAAATGTGGAATCAGAACACTTAACATGAAATTATAAATTCAATACAACTAATAGCTCCATAAAACCTTTTCTAAGAAGTCTAACATCTTAATCTCTTCACGTCTCTAAGCCTGAATGTAAGATAGAGAGCTCTTTAATTCATTTTCAGTCATTAAACACACTAATTGTAACCTTTGTATGTGTCAGCCACCCAGCAGGATTCTGAAGATTAATTCATACCAAAGACTTTAGACTCTTCTTGCTGTAAGGCAGAGTTAATAGTCTATGAAGTCACTCATTCAAAGAGGGTTCTGTATTCCTACTGTGTGTTGGGTACTGTGGGAGAAACGGTGGGAAGGATAAATATTGATTCTTGTTGTATAGATTCAGTGGAAAAAGATAGATTATAAAAGAAAAAACAATCTAATGGACATAAAATTATAGCAGGAGAGAATTGTTTTAAAAGGATTCAGCAGGTCTTGAGAAAGAATCAATGTCCTGTAAGAGAGATGTCAAGCATGATTTCTGTGACATTTTTATACAGTCTGAATAGAAAGAGTTGTCACGGAAGGATCATTGCAGGAAGACAGGGTATCCATTGAAGTCTACCCTGTGCTGGATGGAATAGTGAAGACTTCAGCTTTCTTTAAACAGAAGAGTCCCCGTTAAGCAATTGCCTATTGTTTTTAATAAAATCTCAATCGTTCGATTTTACCAAGAAAGACTTGGGAGCCAGATGCTGGTGTGAAAACCTGCTAGCTCAGAGAGGCAAAGAAAGTACCCACCTGACCTTCCTCCTCAGCCAACATCCCAGAAGTTTCCTACTCAGTCTCAAACCAGCACCTTAAGCTGAATGTCCCTCCCTTATACTTCCTGTGCATCTCTCTATCCATCCTCCTGATTCCCCCTTACTCCCTATGTTTTTTTTTAATAATCTGAGTCGGGCGGTGGTGGTGCATGCCTTTAATCCCAGCACTCAGGACTCAGAGGCAGGTGGATCTCTGTTAGTTTGAGGCTAGCCTGGTCTACAGAGCTAGTTCCAGGACAGGCTCTAAAGCTACAGAGAAACCCTTTCTCAAAAAACCTAGACAGACAGACAGACAGATAGATAATCTTGTGTTCACTTCCTGTCAACTAGTTGTTTGCTTTGCCTCTTGACCTATGGTTGACTTTATCTAATCCTGTTTACAATATTCACACAAAGAGTTCTTGTATTAAAGGTATGTGCTAGGGTTGAGCCACACCACAGCTAGGAACTGATTTTTTTTCCAGTGAATAATGCAATCTCAGGGTTCACAGTGTGATCAAACATCCAGCAATCACTGCCAATCCCTTGGAATTTCCTGAGAGAATGTCCTTGATAACCACTATGGGCACACGGATCCCACTGTGCAGTTTATATTAATGTGGCCACTCATAAGGTGCCCCATGCTGCCAATCTACATCTTTAATGGGACTGGAGTTACCTTTCATGTGATCCTGAACTTCAGAAGTGGGCCAATGGGACAGGCAAACTGAACTCAGCTATGTGGAATCAGCAAGGCCTAAACAACGAGCCTTAATCAAGAAAAATAAACACCCCTTGTTCTTCTCTTCTCTGGACCAGGCACATGATTGGCACACATAGTAATGACCTGAGCCTAGGGCTTTGTGGGAGCTTCAGATGCAAAGAACAGAGCTTTTTCTATGCTAAGGGTCTATGGTTATCAACCGCAAGGCTACTGAGTGCTCAGTTTCTGTCACTGTTGATATAGTATGTGTTCCTCCTGTGGCTTGACTAGCTTCCTGTTTGTTTCATCCCACAGTGTGCTAGTTTCTGTTGACTTTGTCCATTTACTGTCCACAAATGGTATACAAGAACTTTTTATTTCTCTTTTTTTTTATTAAAAATTTCTGTCTCTTCCCCACCGCAGCCTCCCCTTTCCCACCCCCCCCAATCAAGTCCCCCTCCCTCGTCAGTCCAAAGAGCAGTCAGGGTTCCCGGCCCTGTGGAAAGTCCAAGGTCCACCCACCTCCATCCAGGTCTAGTAAGGTGATCATCCAAACTGCCTAGGCTCCCACACAGCCAATAGGTGCAGTAGGATCAAAAACCCAATTGCCATTGTTCTTGAGGTCTCAGTAGTCCTCATTGTCTGCTATGTTCAGTGAGACCGGTTTTAACCGAGGCTTTTTCAGACCCAGGCCAGCTGGCCTTTTTAATAATATTGCTTGGCATGAGATATAGCTTGTGCAAGACCTCCTGAACCCACCTGTTCTGTCTTTTCATCCTCAGGACCCCATTACTGAAAATCAACCTGTTGGTCCAGGTCACTGAAGCTCAGACAAACTTCTCTGGTTGACAGTTTCTGTGGGTACCCTCATACATCAGTTCCTCCAGGCTCATACCCTGGAAATCTGTTTGAGACCCTCTCAGGCATTGACTTCTGCTCGTGACCCTTTGTCTGGCTCTAAATGTTCCCTGAAGCAAATTATAATGGTGGGAAAACAGCTTCCAGTTGAGTCCTGAGAGAAAGTCTTCCCCAGGAAAGAGCATGGAAATCCATTATGCAATACCAAATGCTCAGCCCTGAAAGATTAGAGGCAAGCAGCTTCATTATATAGACTGAAAAATGTACATTTTCAAATGTAAATGTATATACGTACTCATATATATATATATATATATATATATATATGAAACGCCCATACACTTACATGTATGTATACAAGAAAAAGTAATTTAAAAAGAGGCCATGAAGGAAAATGGAAGAAATGTAATTAGAATCTAAAAAGTAAAATTCTATTCTATTCTATTATTTTTATTACTCAAAAGTATTTTCGAGTATTGTATTGTTCAAATGAGTTTAAAAATAAATTCTGAGTATCTTATAACTAAAAAAATTATATTACTCAAAAGTATTATGATTATAAATAAAAAGGAAAAAATGTAATATATTATAATCTCAAAGGTAAAAATAAGTAAATAAATAATAAAATGTTGAATTGTGGAACACCCCACTGCAAACTGAGTTATTTGCTAGAAAGGAATTCTCATTCTCCTCAAACTTTGCATTTGTACATTAATTCTAGTCGGTATCAAATATCTGAACTCGGAAGTTTGAGGGAAGTTTTCCTCAAATAGTAAGGTCTTCCCACCTCTGAGAATAAACACTGAACCCAAAGGTCATGAGTTTGGGCGGACTCTAAATGTGGTTTCCAAATGATTGTAACAAAGAAATAATTATCAGTGTAGACATTGCTCTGATAAAAACCGAGTCTCTTATGTTTGCTCTAACCAAAGCTAAAGAGCTCCAAAAGAACCTCACATAATTAACTGCTATAGTCACTAAAGACTGGCAGCAACAAACTTGCACCCCTATTGTCCAGCAGTGATCTGCTCTGGTCATCACTGACTGATGCCACTCTTATTCCACCCACGGTGGTGACTGCTGGATACTGTGTGAGAACCCTGATGTGGTCTCCCTCACTGCCACTCGCCTCAATCTCTTTGCGTACACATGTAGTTCGTAGCAGCACGTGTATTCCCCAATTCTCTCCTGATCCTGGATAAATATTGTTCTTTGAAGAATCTCTGTCTGATTTCTAAAATCTAGGTTGATAGAGTAAGAAGCAAAGAAGAAAGACCAGGTTTGCATACCAATCACTCAACTCTAACAATTACACAGGGGTGAACTTACATTTATCTTCAGTTCACGGTGACATGAAGTGCTGTTATGACAACTGCTATCGCTTTCCCTTCTCAAGATCTGATTCCTGAGACCCTGCAAAGAGCAACTCACTGCTCAGATATAATTCCGGCTTCCTAGGTGCAGCCTGGTAAAAAGATCAGAGACAAAGGGAAGCAGAAATTAGGAAATCAGAAAGGGAAAAGAGATTATGATTCTGTAGTTTATCATCACTTGGATCAGGAAAAATAAAATAAAGGGAAATTCACTTGGCCTGCCATTTCTCAAAATGTGGCAAAAAAAAATCTATCATGTCACAAGTTTGGCTTTGATACCCTGTGTATTATGATAGACACAATTTACTTCAGCATACACTGAATTTAGTATTGCCACATTTATACTTTTATATTTTATATATATTCATATAATATTGCCAAATAATATTATATTTGCATGTAAGTTAACTTGTATGTCCTGGATAGGTGGTTGTTGCCTTTTGAACCACTTTAATCAGAAGATTAGGTGTTGAGTGAGACTAAATTTTTGTTTAGAGAAAGCATAGTCCCTTTTCTACAAACCTAGACATGAGTTTAAAATATTGATATTTAAATTTGCACTAAAAGACAATATAAGAATAAGTAATGCCATAAATAATTTTAATTATTGAAGTAAATAATGTCTGTGATTAGTGGCTAGAAATTTTTTTTTTTGGTTTTTTCGAGACAGGGTTTCTCTGTAGCTTTGGAGCCTGTCCTGGAACTAGCTCTGTAGACCAGGCTGGTCTCGAACTCACAGAGATCTGCCTGCCTCTGCCTCCCGAGTGCTGGGATTAAAGGCATGCACCACCATCGCCCGGCAGTGGCTAGAAATTTTATGAAAGCGAGTCTATACACATCTAACAATCTGATTAATTTAATCCCACCATTCTCATAGTAACTCCACAAACCTCACCATCCTGTCTTTACAATTAGTCTTTAGAAAATTCAATAGATAGACCTAACCTAAAGAACAATATCCTTATGAAGGTACAAAAAGCTTGCAGAACAACAAATAGAATGGACCCCAAAAAAGTCCCCTCTCCATCTAGTAATCAAAACACTAAACCATACAGAATAAAAAAAGAATATTAAGAGTCACAAAGGAAAAAGGCAGAGTAACATATAAAGGCAGACATACCAGAATTACACCAGACTTCTCAATGGAAACTCTGAAAGACAGAAGATCCTGGACAGATGTGCTGTAGACACTAAGAGACAAGAGATACAATTCCAGACTACTATACCAAGCAAAACTTTCAATTACCATAGATGGGGAAAACAAGATATTCCGTGACAAAACCAGATTTAAACAATACCTATCCACAAATCTAGTTTTATAGAAATTACTAGAAGGAAAATTCCAACTCAAGGAAGTTAGCTGTACCTACAAAGACACAGGCAACAGATTACTTCACACCTCACACCAGCAAACTCCAAAGAAGGGAAAGACACAAGCACTACCACCAAAAATAACAGGAATTAACAATTACTGGTCATTAATATCAATGGATTCAATTCACTTATAGAAAGACACAGAGTAACAGAATAGATACAAAAATAAAATCTATCCTTCTGCTGCATGCAAGAAACAAACATCAGCCTCAAAGACAGATATTACTACCTCAGAGCATAGGATTGAGAAAAGAGTTTTCAATCAAATGAACCTAGGCAACAAGTGGGAATAGCTATTCTAATATCTAACAAAATAGACTTCAAATTAAAATCAATCAAAAGAGTTGGAGAAGATCACTTCATACTCATCACAGGAAAAATACATCAAGATGAAGTCTCAATCCTGAACATCTATGTCCCAGACATAAGAGTATCCACATATATAAAATAAACATTACTAAAGCTTTAATTTCATATCAAACCTCACACACTAATAGTAGGAGACTTCAACACCCTACTCTTACCCATAGACAGATCTGCTAGACAGAATCTTAACAGAAAAATAAGAGAACTAACAGATGTCATGACTCAAATGGACTTACAGACATATAGAACATTTTATCCAAACACAAAAGAATATACCATTTTTCAGCACCTCATGGAAGCTTCCCTAAAATTGACCACATACTTGCTAACAAAGCAAACCTCAACAGATACAAAAGAAATTAAAGTAACTCCCTGTATCTTATAAGATCATCATGGCTTAAAGTTAGGTAGAATTCAGCATTAATACTAATTGCAGAAAGTCTACAAACTCATGAAAATTGAAAAATGCTCAACTGAATCAACCCTGGGTCGAGAAAAAAGAAAGAAAGTAATTAAAGAATTCCTAGAATTCAATGAAAATGAATGCACAACATACCCAAACCTATGGGACACTATGAAAGTAGTGCTAAGAGGAAAGTTCATAGCACTGAGTGCCTAAATAAAGAAAATGGAGAAATCTCACACTAATGATTTAAAAGCTCTAGAACAAAAAGAAGCAGACTCACACAAGAGGAGTAGATGATGTGAAATAATCAAACTGAGGGCAGAAATCAATAAAATAGAAATAAAGAAAACAATACAAATAATCAATGAAACAAAGAGTTTGTTTTTTGAGAAAATCAGCAAGATGCACAACACTTCACAGCTAATCAAATGGCAGAGAAAGAATATCCAAATCAGAAAATCAGAAATGAACAACAGACAATGAGGAAATCCAGAGAACCATTAGGTCATACTTTGAAAACCAGTACTCCACAAAATTAAAAAATCTAAAAGAAATGGACAATTTTCTAGAAAAGTACGACATACCAAAATTAAATCAAGACCAGATAAACAACTTAAATACATCTATAACCTCTAAGGAAGCAGGAGTCATCAGAAGTCTTCCAACCAAAAAAAAAAAAAAAAAAAAACCCAGGGCCAGATGATATCAGTGCAGAATTCTACCAAAACTTCAAAGAAGAGCTTATACCTATACTCCTCAAATATTCCACACAATAGAAACAGAAGGGACATTGTCAAACTCTTTTTAGGAGGCTACAGCTACCCTGACACCCAAACAACACAAAAACTCATCTAAATAAGAGAATTAGAGACCAATCTCCTTCATGAACATCGATGAAGAAATACTCAATAAAATACTGGCAAAACAAATCCAAAAATACAATAACAACAACAACAACAAAAAAATCATCCACCATGATCAAGTTGTCTTCATCCCAGAGATACAGAGATAGTTCAACATACAAAAATCCATCAATTTAATCCACCGAATAAATAAAATGAAAGAAAAAATACACATGATTGTCTCATTAGATGTTGGAAGAGCCTCTCCTAAAATCAAACGCCCTTCTGTGATAAAGGTCATGAAGAGATCAGGGACACAAGGAACATAGCTAAACATAGTAAAAGCACTATACAGCAAGCCAACAGCCAACATCAAATTAAATGGAGAGACATTCAAAACGATTCCACTAAAATCAGGAATAAGACAAGGCTGTCCACTCCCTTCATATCTAATTCAATATAACACTCAAATTTCTAGCTACAACAATAAGACAACAAAAGGAGATCAAGGGGATACAAATTGGAAAGGAAGACATCAAACTTACTACTTGCAGATGATATGATAGTGTACATAAGTGACCCTAAAAAATTCTACTAGGGAAGTCCTATGGCTAGTAAATACCATCAATAATGTGGCAGAATACAAGATTAATTAATTAAAAAAAACACAAAAACAGTAGCCCTCCTTTATACAAATAATAAAAGGATTGAGAAGGAAATCAGAAAAACAGGAAAACACCCATTATAATAGCCACAAATAACATAAAGTACCACTAAACAAAGAAGTCAAAGATCTGTACAACAATAACTTTAAGTCTGAAGAAGTTATCAGAAAATGAAAAGATCTCCATGCTCTTTGTTAAGTAATATCAACATAATAAAAATGGCAATCTTAGCAAAAGCAATCTACAGAATCAATGCAATCCCCATCAAAATACCAACACAATTCTTCACAGACCTTAAAAGAATAATATTCAACTTCATATGTGTAAATGAAAAACCTGAGATAGCCAAAACAATCCTGTACAATAAGGAAACTTCAGGAGGCATCACCATCTATAACTTCAAGCTCTACTACAGAGCTATAGTAATGAAAACAGCTTGGCATTGGCATAAGATCAGAAAGGTGGACCAATGAAATTGAATCAAAGACCCTGATATTATTCCACACACCTACGAATACCTGCTTTTTGACAAAGAAATTAAAATTATACAACGGGAAAAAAAAGAAATCTTCAACAAAAAATACCGGCATACTTCTGCTGTCAACATGTAGAAGAAGAAATTGCACAACATCAGGGAAATGCAAATCAAAACAACTCTGCAATACCATCTTACACCAATCAGAAACATAGATGATAGCTTATGCTGGAGAGGATGCAGAATAGGGGAACATTCTTCCATTGCTTCTGGGAATGCAAAGTTGTACAACCAGTTTGGATTCAGTATGGCAGCTTCTCAGAAAATTGTGAATCAATCTACCACAAGATGCAGCATTACCACTCTTGGGCATATACCCAAAGGATGCATACTCATACCACAATAACATTTGCTCCACCGTGCTCATAACAGCATTATTTGTAAGAGCTAGAAACTGGAAACAACTTAGATGCCCCGCAACCAAAGAATGGATAAAGAAAATGTGATACATTTACACAATGGAGTACTACTCTGTGGTTGAAAAAAATAATGACATCTTGAAATTTGCAGGCAAATGGATGGAATTAGAAAAAATAAACATCCTGAGTGAGGTAACACAGACCCAGAAAGTCAAACCAGGTATGTACTCACTCATAGGTGGATATTAGATGTAAACTAAAGGATAACCAGCTTTTAGTCCATGACCCTAGAAAAGCTAGGTAACAAGGAGAGCACTATGAGAGACATACATGGATCCTCCTAGCAAGGGGAATTAGACAAGATCTCCAGAGAAGATTGGGAGCATGGAGTTGGGGGAGAAAAGAAGGTATAAATTGAGGAGAAGAGAATGGGAAGAATTAGGAGAACATGAGGGAATGGGATAGCAGAGATGGGTGAAGGGCAGAGATGGAGAGGAAGGAAAGATATACCTTGAAACAGGGGCCATTATGAGTTTAGTATGAAACCTGGTCCCAGGGAAATTCCCAGGAATCCACAAGGATGACGCCAGCTACAATTCTAAGCAATAGTGGAAAGGGTACCTGAACTTGCCTTCCCTTGTAACCAGATTGATGACTACCTTAATTGTCATGATAGAACCTTCATCCAGCAACTGATGGAAGCAGATGCAGAGATCCACAGCTAAGCACTGATCCTGGTTTAAAGTGTTACGCCAGACTTTGTTAACTCCACTTGGGAAGGCTTACTCTCTATGAGAAGTAGAAGCGGGGTGTGTGGAAGCAGGAGGAAGGGAGGGATAAGTATATGAAATGAGAAAAGATTGCTTTTCAAAAATTAATTAATTTTTAAAAAAGAAAATTCTATAGATGAAATTTTACCGCTTTCATGCTTTGTAAGAAAATCATATGAAATGTCTAGAACAGAGCAGTATGTTACGGTGAGGAACAGCAGTGCATACAATTCTAGCTGTGAAGATTGATTAATGAAAGCTCTGAGAGAGAAAGTGAGGTTCAACCTGAAGGTCAGAAATGCAAAACTGGCTCTTTCCTCTACCTCAGTTCAAAATGGTGATCCTGCCTCTGGGAATCTCAGAATGAGACTAACTGAGAGCTGTCTCCTCTCACCCTATATTCCTCTGTAGTGCTGGGATTAAAGGTGTGTGTCACAACTGCATAGTCTGTGAGGTTGGCCAGAGTGGCCTTTTTACTCTCTGATCATCAGTCAAGATTTATTTACTAAAATATAAATAAAATATCACTACATAGCTGTATACACAATATACATATACAAGTATGTGCCATTTGGTAATGCTTTGATTAATGACAGTCAGTGTATACAACAGTGGTTCTGGGAGTTACCATTGCCTGGTGACACCGTGGTGACCATAAACTCTCAGCGCAGTATATTACTCCTGTGTTCATGGTGTTCCTGTTGTGAACTAAGCTCATCTTCAGCCAGTTGTACAAAAGTATGCTATAAGAAGGGCGTGAAACTGCACACTCATACTTGAGCGTAAGTACTAAGCATTGCATGTAACTATATGTTAGGGGGAATAAATGACTGTGTCCCTGGCTAATATACTGTCCCAGTTTGCTTTCTGTACCCATGATAAACACCAACTTGAGGTAGGAGAGGGTTTGTTTCAGCTTACAGGTTACGGTTCATCATCAATTGAAACCAGGGTAGGAGCTCAAGACAGGAACCTGGAGACAGGAACTGAAACGAGGCCGTGGAGGGGTGCTACTTACTGACTTACTTTATCTGCCTTGCTCAGACTGCTTTCTTATTACACCTCAAGACCAACTGCCCAGAAATGGCATCTATGACTGTGGACTAGGCCATCCCATATCAGTTAGCAATTAAGGCGATGTGGCCAACTTCATAGGGGCAAATAGTCACTCAAAGTTTCCTGTTTCCAATGGACTCTAGGTTTCTATCGAGTTGACAACTAAAGCTAACTCTGACATATACCTAGTATAATTTTATCACTCTTTGACAGTGTGCTCTCTTTCCAATGTATTAGCTTTACTTACACCTATAGCTGATTGTATGTACAAGAGTGTTTGAAACATTCTTGATTATATCAAAAAACCATACAAACATTCTCACATAGCAGTTTATTCTTTGCCAGCTTAAGTCATCCACAGCCATAGCCGCCACCATCACATTTAGGTACTACTCACATTAGTTAGTAGAGATTTTAAAATAGAGTAAGTTGGCTTTTAGTGTATGTCTCAGCTAGGGTTTCTACTGCTTTGAAGAGATACCATGGCCATGGAAACTCTTAGAAAGGAAAACATTTAATTGGGGAGGCTTTCTTACTGTTCAGAGATCAGTCCGTTATCATTATGGTGGGACATGGCAACATTCAGACAAACACAGTGCTGGAGAGGTAGCTGAGAGTTCAACATCTTGTGCAGACAACAGGAAGTGGTCTGTCCCCCTGGGAGTGGATTAAGTTTATATGAGAGCTTAAAGCCTTCCTCCATAGTGACACACTTCCTCCAACAAAGCCACACCTCCTAATAGTGCCACTCCCTTTGGGGGTCATTTTCTTTCGAACGGTCACAGGATGTATCATTGCATCATTGCATTCAAATGTGTTTGATTATATCTTTGTCATGTATCTGTGCATATGCCTCCATTTCTATAAATTTTGTTAGCTGGTAGTTATATCTACAGTCTTAATTAAATTCCACTTTTGTGACTCTCCGGAATGATTTTTTTCTGCATTCACTATTACGTAAGTAGGCACATAGCACAAGGTTTCAATCTCTTAATGTTAACAATGATGTGAATTATGCTAATAATGAATAAATCTATTCATTTCAACCTTCCATTAAAATGTTCCACATAGACATCTCCCCGAATGTTTTAGCATTCGCCGGCTGCCATATGGTAGCTCCATTATTTCATTAAGAAAAGTCATATTTATCATTTGCCAATGATCATTTGACATACGCTCACTTCCAGGAAAAACAAAGCTAGGTTGATTTCTAAGGAATAAGTATGAGGGCAAACACTATAGTTTTAATTACTATCGGACTTCCCAGCCCTACATTAGTGGGATTTTTTTCTTTTGTTAACATAATGGAGCTTGAGTTACTTTTTAATGACCTTGCGCAATCAGCTCTTCCCATTAGAGAACAGTAGCCTTTGTTGTAGGCTTTTTATGCATTCATAATGCAATCTGTGCTTTGAAAGCCATTTATATTTTGCCTTTTATTATCTAGTTATGCTATTGTAAGTCTTTCACACAGGAAAAAAACAAGTAAAACCAGATAAGCCAACCAATCAGAGAGTAGCTTACGTTTCAGTTGAGGTACACACAAAAATTAAAATGAAAGCAACATTGCAGAATAATTTCCAACTGGTGATAATCTGCAAAAAAATAATGCATATTTATATGACTGAAGTTAAGTAAGGATAGATAAGGGTGTTTTAGAAGGTCTCTTAGAGGACAAAAAATGGAAGGAAGGTTTGCATCGAGAACTTAGTCATACAAAAGAGAAAACCTTTGAGTCAGAAAATATACCCAGAGCTAAGAAAGAAATGTGTTTGAGTTTTGAGAATTTGAAAGAAGGCTGGTATGAGTACAGCATATTTTGAAGAATAAAAATCACATATTGTATAAGAAAGTAATGCCCTCATTATACAGTTTGACACAGGAGATAATGATCAAGCATCTAAGCTTTACTTGATTTATCTGCAGAAGTATTTGTGAGATTTGAGACATACAACATGGCATTAAACATGTAGTTAAAGCATTCAGGCAAGCCTGGGCATGTAGCTCAATGGCAGAAAACTTTTCTGGCATCTGCAAGGCCCACGTGCTCTGCATCAAAAGAAAATAAGAGATTTGAAGAGCAACAGTGGAATTCTCATGACCACCCTAGAAACTAGTTGGAGTCGGCCAACTAGTAATTTCTCAATTGACGTGCCCTGGATGCAAGGGACTCTGGTTTGTGTCAAGGTGCATCTTGGCAAATACTTACATAAGCAAATGACTGAGGTTTGTGCCAGTAGCCACAAAAGGTTAAAGGGGTTAAACAGCCTTGGGGAATCTCAGTTTGACCTGATAACATTGTTATCTCCATGACACTTAAGACTGGAACTCTCAGTGGGTTATTTGATATTTCCACTGACAGTTAGGGGAGAGGCTTAGGACATAAATTTTGGGCTCATCAGGTGAAAACAAAGGAATAAAACACATCTCAAAAGAGAGTATGGTAGAGAACAGTAAGCAACAAACTCCCAAGCAGGGATAAATCTAACACTGGAAAAAATACCAAGGAACCTTTGAATGACACTATTGTTAAGACCACAAGTTGGGACACTGAGATCAGAAAATTGAAGGTGAAGACAGTGAGAAGAAAAGAGGACTCTACTAGCCATGCTAATGGCTTTGACAAGGGATACTTCATTAGGTAAATATTTATAAAATATCATGATTTAAAGTCAAAGGAAGGTGATGTATTTGAGTGGTAGACACAATGCAAAGAATGGTAGACTGTGTGATTAAGGGACATGGGATAAAAGTCTGCAGAGCCAAAGGAATGCATTTGCCTCCATTCATCTCTCTAAGCAAGGGCTTGGCCCTTTGAGTATTTATTCTGTGCTGCACTTCCCAAAGATAATTATGTAAAATGCATACATGTGGGAAACCATAGGTTAATTGATTAATAGCTCCATTTTTGTAGAGTTATCATCTACAAAGTGGGCATAATGCTATATGACTGGATGGGATGTTTGACAATTAATTGAAAGATTGATATGTGTGTGTGTGTGTGAGCATGTGTACGTATGTGTTGTCATATGCCATAAATTACATTTTATTCAGGACATATCACAAGTACAATGTTGGCCCCTTGATTCTTGCAAATAAACTTTGTATAGTTTGTATCATGAAATACAGAGTTCCCTTCTGGGCATTATACAGAATGTTTTCTCATATCTAAAAATGTTGGAATGTGTGTCTGAATGCATATGTATCTGTATGTATACAGTTTTGGTGTATGTGCATACATGCGTATATTTGTTTGTATAAGAGGGCTGTGTGTATAAGTGTATGTGTGTATATTTTTGTATTTGTATGTATATGTGTGTCTGCATGTGTGTGGAGAAGTATATGTTGTCTCTTGTACATGTACATTGTTCTAGGAGGTTTTTATGATGTTTTACACAAGATAGGGTCATCTGGGAAGAAGAAACCTTAACAAGAAAATACCTTGATAGGATACGCCTATACCAACTCTGTATGGCATTTTCCTGGTTGATGACTGACAGAGTCAGTGGGTCGATCCAGTCCTGGCCTGCCGGGTCTCAGTGCTGTAAAAGGACAGCATGAGCAAGCCATGGGAATAAGCCAGTAAGTAGCATTCTCCCATGGCTTCTGCCTCAGTTCCTGCCTTGAGTTCCTGTTCTGACTTCCTTTAGAGATGGAGTGTGACCTGGGGTTTGTCAGCTGAAATAAACTTTTTCCTCCCCCAAATTGTTTATGGTCATAGTGTTTCATCACAGCAATAGAAACTCTAGCTAAAATATACATGTATGTATATGTCGTCTGTATGTTGTACGTACATATGTGTGTATATTTATGTGTAAGCATATAGTATGCATATATGTATATGGTGTATATAAGTGCTTATGCATGTGTATGTATGTGCATATGCATGTGGTGTATATTAATGCTTATATGTGTATGTGTGTGGTGTGTATGTATACTTATATGACTACATGTATGAGTATATATATGTGTATGGGTTACACTGAAGGTATTCACTGATTTGCACTTCTCTTTACACAAAGTCCTCTTTTAGGAAAAGCCCCACAAGAGTCATTATAAGAATTGTTTCCCGTGCTGCTCTTAAAGTCTTTTTAAAGAAGGAAGTCTGCTCTGAGATGTGAGGGATCACAGGCTTGGCAATCCTCAATGAATGGTTTAGCTTATCAGATATTATCATGCCTGAAAAGAACTGGGAAAATGGGGAGATCTTGGTAAAGAGGGAAAATTGACACATCCAAGGTGGGTAATTCCTTGAGTAGAATGTCTGTTACCAAATCACATTTTCCTGTGTACTTGAAACTTGCTTAAAGCACAGACCATAAATAGTTTAACCTCATGTACAGAAACTATGAAACAACACATGTATTCCTTGGCCTGATTGTAGAAATCATTTTAAAGGGAATTTGCATATATCAAATCATGATTTTTTGTTTGTTTGTTTGGTTGGTTTTTGAGACAGTGTTTCTCTGTAGCTTTGGGGCCTGTCCTGGAACTAGCTCTTGTTTTACAACTCAAATATGTACTGGCACAACCTTTATTCACCAATTGTACCTCGATACAGTTCCCTTTATAAAGAGGGGATATTATTATACTGTTTTGCCACCAGAACCTAGAGACCTTCATTTGCTTATTGTGTGTGCAGAGACTGGGTAGAGAGAAACTCAGTTAGATTTCAAGATCCTTTTATTGTGAAAATATCTTCTAAGACATTAAATTTCCAATTTCCCACATTCTCTTAGGGCCTTCATTTCGAAGCATTATATTGATATTACTTGTTTAATACACGAATTAAGTGAGGGCTTTAAAGGCATAATATAGTCAAGATTTTTAAATGACTTTATTTGCATTTATTAATTACACATTTGGTTTCATTATGACATCTTCAAACACGTGAATAATGCATTTCAGAGATTTTTAAATTGTAATCAAGAAGATGCTATGACTCCTTCAAAAATCTTGGCGACTAATATCATCCATCCTCAAGTCCTGGCCATCGTAGTCTCTGAGTTACACATAGCCAGTAACTATCTTCACAAGTGACTCAGACCTAGGATGCAGTTCAAAACTGTTAAAAGTCACCATTCTCAGACCACATTTGCTGCAAACATCCACATCCATAGCACTGGGGTAAAGGAAGAAACTTTACTAGGCTTTCTCAAGACTAAGCAAGGAGATCTTTTTAAAAAGTAAGTAAATCAATGTATAGTTTTCACACAACAGTCCACAGCAAGACAGCAAAGGCTTAAGTGTCAAGCAAGACTTAGACTCTTTACATCCTGCCTCAACTTTACAACAGACAGATCCAGATAATAGACATGAGTTTCCATTTAGAGGGGCTCAGTTAGATCAGAGAGCCCACCCAGTTCAGGGAGCAGCTGCCAAGTTCACATAGCTAGTCTACTTCAAAGGATGTAACTGCCTTTATAAGATACAAAAGACACTATCCCAATAAAATAAAGCACTGTGGACCATCCCCGAAATATCGGGGAAGAAGAAGATGAGAAGAGATTATGGATTCCTGGAAGCAGGCTGAAGCATGTCCTCAGGTTGTAAAATGATGCTCAAGACAGAGGGGACACAAAACGTGGAACAGAGCAGGTGGGGGGCATACTGTGCAGATGGGCATTTATAGGGCAATTCCCTCAATTACAGATACTTTAAAAGTTTGATACCAGCAAGGCATGAGAATGTAAAAACTCGTGAACACCAAAACATCTGAAGTTAATCCAGCCCCTAAGGGTGAGGTCAGCAATCTGTGTTTCAACAAAGTCTCCAGGTGAATCTCACAGCAAAACAGCTTTCTCTAAACGATTCCAGTTTGCATGGCAACGTGACATCTTCTTAGAAGATCCAGCCATTAATAAAAAACCTGGTGCTTCTCATATATTTAGTGTATGTAGGGTAGTAATGCTAACCTGTATGAAAAGTGAAAAACGAAAACCCATGACAGGCAAGCAGAAAAGAAGCTGGTCTCAGTTTCCAAGCTGCTATTATGCAAAAAACAAAAACAACAATCCCGCCCCCCCAAAAAAACAGTGCTGTGGCAGGCAAGGGTTGTCCTGTGCAGATGTTGTCACTACCACACACAGCTGCAAGGTAAGATGCATCATCCTCAAGTGTCAAAGAGATGGGCAAACAATTCTTTCATTGTAATTCCTGGAGCACAGCAAAAGAAGACTAGTTGCAAGTATTTAACTCATCATTTTGAAAGGTCCTATTGACTGTAAAATGCCGGAAATATAGTCAACTAGGTGTTGGCCTAATTTTCACGAAAGAACTGTATTAGCACAGCCTGGAAGGCTTGCTGCCAGCAGAGAAGTATTGTGGAGGGCTTTCTGAGGGAGACCGATGTTTTCAAAATTCCGGTCCCTGATGCACTGTGTGTTTAGTTGCCCTTGGAAATCTGCTAGAAATACACTGAAGAGCTGCAGTCAAAGAGAGACACCTGTGACAAAACTATCAATTCAAGCATAATATATTCCAGTTTAGCATCCCTGAAATGCTTATCCCACCCCCTAACAGTCCCTACAATCAGCTTCCACTGCAGCCCTGTTCCCCAAGCCCATCATCCATGCATGGCTGTGTTTCTGGACCAAGCTTAGACCAGGAGGAAGCAGAGCCAAGCTTGTTCCTGTCCAATCAGCAGCTGTCTGCTTATCTGACCAGAACAGCTCCCTGGGGCAAAGTTCCTCTCCCTGAGATAAGCAGTCTCTTCCATTCTGGGGAAACAAATTGGCTCAGGCAAAGGAATGTGTGCAGAGCAAGATTACAAGGGAAAGTGAAAGAGAAGCCAGAGCCCAACAGGCGGTAGAGCAAAAAAGCTTTGAAGGTGGGAAGGATCCATAGAGAAGACAAAACAGGAGCATGGAGGAAGACAAGCTATTAATACTCAAAGTCCAAGAGATTATCCACCCTCAGGACATTGGCAAACCATGTGTCTTTCAAGCAACAAATAATAACAAATGAAAGCGGTCAATCTGTGTAACAGCTCCACCTGCATGAGCTTAAGAATTCTTATCCCCATGCATACAGCAGCAGAAGTAACACACATTGGTTTCTATGAATCTTCAAGGTCTTCTTATAACAGAAAGACCCCAGAAGGATATAATATTGCCTAAGTAAACAGGAAGTACATTGTAAGCAGCTTTCAAAACTCTAGAATTGACAGAGACATCACTCTGCCTGGACAGTCACCCAAAGTTCTTTGTAACATTGGGGCATCCATCTTCAGTCTATAGGCCCATAGTATCTGACAGATTTTTCCATGAAGCAGAAAATTTGAAAGACTGTTTCTCTTATATTGGAAGTTTGTCCGTCACTTTCTTCTGTGTCCTGTAGAGTGTCTGGTAGACTCTTCCATGAAAGAGGAACCCTGCTTTTTTCTTTTGGCAAGTTCAGCAGTCACTTTCTCTATGGGTCCTACATGTTCCCTTCATACAGCAAACCATCAAGAAGTCCATGCAAAGCAGTTTCTTACCCAAATGGCTAGCCTTGTCACGTTGAAGGCAAATTCCATAACACGTTTCTTCAATGCCCATCAGCCTCTCTGAAGTAATTGGTGCTACCAGAAGCAGACATATCTTACTGTCGAGAAAAATCTAAGTTCTTAAAACATTTTAAATGCCATATTCTGTTGGTCTTTGAAGTGTTGAAGATTATCTGTCTAATTGAAATCTGTCTATATATCTAGAAAACCTAACCAACATGACTAAAAGTCTGATTATTATAGATGACTATATATTATCTGTATTTCTTAACAATACTTGACATTTTTAAATGAGCTGCACAAACATAATCCCTTAAACAAGAGCAGAAATACATATACACAGTGTAACAAGATCAACCTTAAATTTGTACCAATAGACCAAAATCCAAACCAATGCAAAATATTCATCTCCATATAATATCCCTCGACATATTTTTTTAGAAATTAACTGTGACCATTAATCATTTATAACTAACCCTTTTAAAAATAAAAATAAACATTTATAAACAATCATTTTGAGAATTTGGGCAAGTTTTCTCCAAACTGCTTCTTTCTGTTTGTTGGGTGAAATATTTTTAGTGTTCACAGAAACCTTTTTGGAGATCTTGTTCCATCAAACCACATTAGCCTGAAAGGAATCCATAGGTTCCCATCTTCAGTGGAAACAAAATAGAACCTCTTTTCCAAAATAACATATCTTTAGACTCAATTTTTGAAGTCAAGATATATACATACATATATGTATGTATGTGTATATATATGTTGATTTAGCTTAGCAGCCCCCAGAATCAAATGCCTTTCTGTAGCCAAAAATTAAAAGAGAACACAATAATATTCATAATCCAGAATCTTTGTGTATTTCCATTTTTATGTGGCATTTTAAAAACTCTATTTCTTTTATTTTTTGTTTTTTTGAGACAGGCTTACTCTGTGTATCTTTGACTATTCCAGAACTCACTCTATAGACCAGGCTTGCCTTAAACTCACAGAGATCCACCTGACTTTGCATTCCAAGTTTTGGGATTAAAGGTATGTGCCAACACTCCTGACTACTCTATTTTTCTTTTTTAAGGACTTTCTCTATCCTTTTTTTCTCTACCAAACCTAGGTATATTTTTAAACACACTGTAAACTGTTGAGAGAAACTTTTTTTTTTGTCTAAATCGGTCTTTACTGTGTATCTGTCTTTTTCTGACCACATAGGTCTTTAATTTGCTAAATGATATGGCTAGGATTATAGCTTTGGCTTTGGCAGCTAGGTCTACCCAACTCCTTTGCTTCCTGAGAGTCTAGCTTCATGGTGGAGGTACTGGCAGGAGTCACGTTTTTTGCTTTTTTTTTTTTTACCACAACTCAGTGGAGGTTCAAGGTCCATGCCACCACCACGAAGCATGCTGGAAGCTGCTCATAAACACCATTTAAGTGTTTGGTAGCACAGCCTCTTAAAAAAAATCTGTGAGGTGTTTGCTGCTAACACTGAGTCAGGAAACCTCTCAGGAGACACGGCTCTGCTTGCCTCTAACAAACAGAACTGACCTGAGACAACGCTGCTACCAAGAAGCTATAACTTAACTCTGTTCTTTTGTGTCTACAATTCCTTCCCAAGCTCTCTCATGTTTTATGTTAATATAGTTTGCCATTTGTAGATGGAAACTATACTTTTGTTTTCCAACTGCCCAGACCTGAATAATCACACAGAAACTAGATTAATTACAACACTATTTGGCTGATGGCTCAGGTATATTATCAGCTAGCTCTTACATCTTAAATGAACCCATTTCTATTATTTTATCTTCTACCACGAAGCTCGTGGTTTGTTGCCTCTTGCTTCTTGGGCGATTACATGACTTCTGCCTGACTCCACCTTTTTTTCTCCCTGCATTTGATTTACTTTTCCCACCTACCTATATTCTGTCCTGCCATAGCCCAAAGCAGCTTCTTTATTAAGCAATGGCAATAAAACATATTAATTGCTTACAGAGGGGAATACAATGTCAGCTTTTTGCATACAAATTGCTGAAAGAGATCTTAAATGTTCTCATTGCATAGATGTCAAAAAAGATAACTATATAAATTAATATATGAGTTATCAAAATTATAGCAATGATTTCATAGCATGAATGAATATTAAACCATCAAAGTATATATTTTTGTTAGATATACTTTATTTTTGTAATGCATTCATGTATCTTGGGCAGCCTTGAACTTGCTATGTAGCAGAGTGGATTTGAACTCTTGACCCTTACGCTCTTATTTCCTGAATGCTGACCTTACAAGCATACACATCCAGGTATGGCTATACTTTATTTTAAAATAGACTTCACTTATAAGTTATATGTGTATGTGTGTGGGTCTGTGTAGGTGACAACAGTGACAGAAAAGGTCAGGAGAGGATGCTGGATTCTCTGGTGTTGGTGTCAACATCTGATGTCATTCTCTGAAAAGGCAAGCTGAGTACCTCTTTATTACTCTGTGCCTTTAAGCATTAAATGAAAACTACAAAGAAAGGAGTGAGGAGTGGAGTTCAATTTTTAGTAGTGTTACCCTACTCCAAGCCTTGTGTATGAGTACCAGCCCACATGAAACCAGGTGCCAGAGTACCTGCCTCTCTCATCACATGGGAGATGGGATCAGCAGGATTAGGAAGAAGCTCTAGACAGACCTTGCCTTTATTACAGATTTAAAGCCAGCCTGAGTACTTGTGAAACTGTCCCAAAGCAAACAGAAAACTCACAAATGGTGAAGAAAACATTTTTTCAATCATGTCTGATAAAGTGATTGGAACATCTAGAGTACTCTTACAACTCAGTAAGAAAAAGATAAATAGAAAGTGACCATATTCATGTATGAGTTTCTCCAATGAGGCTATACAAATGGACACTGACTACAAACCACAATGAAATGTCATTTCTTAGTTACTAGGATAGCTCGGATAGAATATACAGGAAATTTTGGCTTAAATAGCTACCTTCACTGTTCATAGCTTACTTTTAAGAGAACATGCATGCTTCTGTTTCCCTATAACTCAGAACAGATATATTTCAGTTATTTAATTTATTATTATTTTCGTTTGATGTGAATTTGAGTTTGTACTAGATAATTTATAAGGACATCAACTTAGAAAGTGTTAGAATAATAGGTAAGCAACCATACCTACTTTTGTGTCCTTATATAGTTATATGATATTTCTCATGCTATAAGAGTTCCTGATCTCATCCATCTTCTTGGATATTTAAATTCCCATATGTCTCGCTCAAGGATGCTTTCTCCACCTGCATCAACTGGGCCTGCAAACCTGCTCACTGGAAGAGGATGCCGTGTTAGCTAGCACAAACAAAGTTGAGGAAACTGCTTGCAGCATTCTGGTCAAAAGACTATCTGTTGTACAATCCACACAGGCTCTTATTGTCTGTACCCAAAATCAGAATTTAATCAATTAAGGGCATACTTTACATCATAATCTTATATTCACTATTTTAATAAAAAAAAAACTGAAGCAATCAACATTTGCCCAATTTGTCAAAGACTACTGTAGCCACACAGCTGACAAGCGGTCTTTGAAGGATGAATGGATACCCCATGCCTGCCCCTGTTGACTAAAATATAGTGTTCTCTGTTAAACCAAAGAGCAGTTTTGCAGGTGAGGATGAAGCCTGGTGGTAGACTTGTTAGGAAGCGCATGATGATGCTAACTATGATGTTGCATGGATGTCCTTGAGAAAACATTTGCTACTCTGATAAGGGCTGACACGTCCTTGTTGCTACCCGTCCTCTCTTTTGCTCAGTTATTACCTCCTCTGCATGCCTGTCCCGTCCAGCTCACGGAAGCCCTTGCTGAGCTTTTCGGTCTCTCTAATGGGAACAGTCAGATGCCTTAACACTGAATGGATATGACAAGTGCATCCCCTGCCTGGGAGAGACAACGTTGGCATAAAGCTGGAGCTCTTCTCAAGCCTTTTGTTAAATTTCATTGTCAGATAAGAAGTATTCTTAAACTGTGTCGGCATTTCAAAAAAAAAAAAAAAACCTAACCAAATAATTGCATTCTGAGAGCACTAGAAATCCTGGCATGAACCCAGAGTACGCCACTGACATGAAAATGGAGGATTTAGGAATACCCTGGCTGGAAATGCCTGCATGAGTTATAAACAAGCTGTGTTTGCCTTCTGAGCACTGGTAAGTGCACTGCAATGTTTTAAATAAATTATCTGTAGCCTTGGTCAATAATTCAGGGAAGGTCTAATTGACACAAGGCAATCTATTCTCTTCTCTGGAAACCACAGGTTTTCGTTTCCCGCCCCAGGTGCTTGCTTGCCTGGAGGAGATGAAGGTAACTGGTCTCCATTATTCTCCATAATAGCTTTATGATTCTGCGACTCTACTTCTAAGACTAAAATACAGCGGCTGCAAATGCACTCGGTAGTTACTGGCCTCTGTTGTCTCATTGTTGAAATTACTGAAAGGCCTGTTATTTCTCATTCGTAGAGGGAAGTGTTCCTTCCAAAGGCTGAAAGTGACAAGTGGGCAAGCTAAAAATTCAAGGGCTGGCAGGCTGGGGGGTGTTCGCAAGCACTTAACTATACTAGGCAGCGCGGACTCTGGGCACAGCAGCAGAAGAGCACACGGCTGGTTTTTGCATTTTAAAAGTAAGAAGCACAGAGAGGTAAATTCTCAGACTAATTGGAAGACGAGGTGAAAAATGCAGCGAGAGCCAGGCCTTACAAGCCACTGGGTCTAACACGCGGCCAAAGGGTGGAGGTTGTATGCTGAACCGCTCTAGTATGCCAAATGTTGAGGCTCTATAAATCAGAAAGCTTTGTAGGGTTTAGAGGAACTGGCATGATGGGAATTTAAGGTCTAGGAAAATAGTTAAAGGAACCGAAAATCCAAGAATAAGTAAGGAAGTCCCAAGCTGCATGTTGGAATTGTCTTGAGATTTCTCTCTCATTTCTCATCACAGAAGACATGTCAGTAATCCCAGCCAATAGGATTCGAGAAGTTGTCTGCATGGTGCCTGCTCTGTCATTCCTCTGAACGGCCACAACACCCACCTCATCTCCTGATTGGCCTTCTAACCTGTCCTTTAAACCTCCTCTTTATACCAAGACTACCTTGTCTGAAACCCATCATTGACTTTCTCTTGCCTTTGAGATGAAATGTCAAGTATTTCACAAATTGTAACCATAACAGAAGTACCTCTGTTCCAATTGTAAATGGAAATAGTGTGTAACACGTCTATTTGGTGTCTCCAGTGACTCAGTATGATGGCCTCGTCTTGAACTGCTATTTTTATTTATACATATATTCCTTTCCATGAAGGATTAATTCCAAATTTTAGGCACAGAATCTTACAAGCATCTATTTCCTGTCTGCAAGTTTGCAGCTTATTGTGAACAGTAAAATATTACAGAGAAACACATACAATCTACACAAACACATATGGTTTGGCAGAATGCAGTAGATTGATATTTATCTTTTTCCTATCTTTCACGTCCTTCTTCTACTTGTATGATAAAAGAACCTAATGAGAGGGGGGAAAGGACATAATGTGTGATAAAGCAAAAATACATATATAAGAAACTTTATTTATATATATAAATAAAGTTTCTTATATATGTGTAAATATATATAAGAAGTTTTTAAAAATTGATTATATATTATATATGCTCATTTTAACTGATATGCTTTCAATACAGAGTGAGTTTATATATTTCTATATAACTGCAATGACATACTAATTGTCAGTTGGACAGGATCTCAAGTCACTTTGGAGATAAATCTCTGGGCATGTCTGTGAAGGATTTTGTAGATTGATATGGGAAGATTCACTCTAAAATGTAGGTCGTGCAATTTCATGGGCTGGTGCTTCTGGACTATGCAGAGAAGGGAAGGGGACCCGAACGCCAGCATGCATCATTTTCTGCTTCCTGGTTTGGTGCAGTGTGACCAGCTGCTTCAGTGCAGATGTGCAGGCAGACAAATCAAAGAACAACTCTCTCCGTTGCTAGTTCTGTCCTGACAGCTTGCGAGACCTGGTCATTGGGCCTGCGGGAAAGCACCTTTGCCACTGAGTCTTCTCACCAAACCACAGATGACCAACTTTTAATAGTTCATTCCTTCTTAACTTCTTAGAATACCATGAGTCACTTGTCTGACTAATTGCAGGACATATGGATATTAGTCATCGAAATTTGAGGAGTACTTGTTACTGAGTCAGAGTTTTCCTAAATTTCCACTTATGTAAAAAACTAAAAAAGCATACTATACATGAGGTCAATTAAAAATGCATGTCTCAGAATGGCTTTCTACATTTATTATTAACTAAGCTCAAAACAAAACAAAAACACACTCCAGGCCCTGACAAATATATGATGAAAAGGCATGGTGAACTTAGGTTGGAAACAAGTGTCCCATTCCTGATCGTTGCTGTTCATGTATTGAGAAGATAAACGTGTTTTATTTGTAGAGGGGGATTGCTCTTCTGAGTCTTTAACTCTTTCCTCTGCTGGATGGATAAGACAGAGTTTGCCTCAGATGACTGAGTTTAAGACTCCCTGATAGTGCCCTTACTTGGACAGGCTCACATGGCTCAATACGAAAGCCTGTAGAGATCAGTCTGAGGCCATTAGTACAGCATCTGACATAGTGTGCATGTCCTCAGGGATGCAGGGAAGGGCTCCTGGGGAAGGATGCTGCACAAATGACGGAGGGTCCAGGTGACATGATGTATACCCCATCTTCATTCAGTTGGTTTGATTCATGTGACTCTTTCTCCCTTATTATTAAGGACTTGTATTTTTTATTATAGTGAAATATTAAACTAATCAATGCTCTTTCAATAAATTTATTTTATACTACCAATGGATAAAAACTAGTTCCCATTGCTTGTATTTTAAACTTCTGGGGTAGTGCAAGTACAAGCATATATGCCTTGTTTTGATTATACACAGGTAATAAATTTCAACTTTACTTTTTGCTACTTTCAATGTTTACAAGATTTTAGCATCAATTGAAAACTAGACTGATGAGAGAAGAATACTGGTTTAAAGTTTGTCTGTGGCCATGTAAGAGTGGGCACTCTGTTTAAGTGGCCCGGACACTGCTGACTATGTGGCCTTGAGTGAGGTCATTAACTTCTCCAAATATCAGAAGTCTTCTTCTTGTTTTAAAAATTGCAAATAGATTTTTTTTCTCGTAAAATATATTCTGATCATGGTTTTCCCTCTTCCAAGTCCTTCCAGATGTTCCTGCCTTCCTATCCACCCATGCACATACTTTCCTTGCTTTCACTAGTGAACAAATATTCATGAGGAAGAAGATGAAGAAGAAAGAGAGGACTGGGAGGAAAGAAAGGAAGGAAGGGAAATATAAAATAAAAAGCAAATAAACCTGATTAGGGAAAAATAAAAGAATAGAAAAGAGATAAAGAGCCAGGGAAAAAGCACAAGAAATACATACAGACACAGAGACACATGCATTCATATACAGAGAAATCCATACAGACACAAAATTGGAGACCATGGTATATAAGCAAAAGACCTACAAGTGTGTAGGGCGGTGAAAACTCCCTGAAAATATGAGGAAAAAAAAGACCTCCCAAATAGCATTGACTTCCTTTCGTGTAGGGCATGGGGACTGCCCTTATGTATCATTTGAATACGTAGTGAGACTCCATTGGATAAAAGAATTCTTTTTCTTTGCAGTTAGTTATCAATAGACAATGGCATCTGGGTTAGGTATGGGGACTTCTGCTCACTTCCCACCCCAACATTGGACCCCCATCTGGTTTAGATCTGTGCAGGTCCTGTGCACTCTAATGTAGCATCTGAGAGTTCATATGTGCATCAGTTCTGTTGTCTAGAAGGATTTGTTTTCTTGACGTCATCTACACCCACTACCCAGAAGACAGTTGGGAAAGAGAAGAGACTGACCCAGCTCCTATCTGTGACTCCAAATTTTTGCTGCCTGTTCTCCATAAATCATGTGTGAGGTGCATAGTGAGCATTTAGCATATTTCATTTCTGTTTTCTCCAAATTTTAAGTGAACATGTTTATTTTAAATGACAGGGAAAAACACATAGAAAAATAAGTTATGACAAAAATCAGAGTTCAACATATGGGAATTCTTTATCCTTGTTCTCTGGCTTCAAGAATTAGAACAGCCAACTCAGGCAAAGTAAGAAAGTTTCTGAACCTTCCCCACTATTTATCCTATGTCTTTCTGCTTTCCTTTACTTATCTGTTAACGTAGGTATTACTGGGGCTTATAAGGAATACAATTGGAATAACTATCAACTGTTGTTTAAAAATACAATGTCTTAATTTTCTTGTCATCTGTGCAAAATCCTGTATAGACCAAATGAAACAAATCCTAAGTCAACCAGACTTAGAACACTGGCAGAAATTGAATGCCAACAGTTAGAAACAAACGTGGAGGCTAGTTCTCTATCATGTTATTAAGTTAAATCAAAAGTCTATTCACTGTTTAATTTTCTATGATTGTTCAAAGCAGCGCAATTACAGAACCAAGACTAGATGTTCTGGTTCCTTCGCCAATGTGGTATTAAAGAACCTAGCATGAGACATCCACCTAATTCATGCCTTAGCTTCAATCATGAGTTATTCCCATGTATTTCTACCAATGACTGATTTTTCTCCCATTTCAGTTTAGTCATAAAGAAAGTCTTCTGTTTGCTTTTTTTCTTTCATTTTTGAGACAAAAGACATTTTTTTTTAAAAAAGACTGCTTTGGAATTGTGTTCTGATCGTAACGACACGTTGAATTGTTTTGTTTTGTTTAGTACTGCACGTTTAGGGATTCACAGGTGGGGAGGGCAGAAAGGGAGCCGGGGAGGAAGGAAGGGAAGTGGGGAAATGTATAGTTCAATTAAAAACAATAAAGTATAAAAACTGCAAGGACATGATGCTGACTTTAATGACTCCTTCCCTCCGACCCCCCAAAAAAAGAGACAGATTGGTTAGGCATGATAGTGCATGTCTATAATCCTAGACCTGGGGAGGCAGAGATAGGAGGGGATCTCTGGAGTTTCTGGCCAGCCAATCAGTGAGTTCAGTAAGACACCATGTCTAGAAAAAAAGAAAAAAGAAAAAGAAAGAAAGAAAGAAAGAAAGAAAGAAAGAAAGAAAAAATGACTTCTTTATCATTCACTTAGCTACATCTAATGTAAATAATACATCTTAAATTCACTGTTGATTTATCCTCCAAATCCTTGCAAACACTTGATTCCTGGAGATTTAAAATGTTTCCCATTTGCTTGTCAAATTCCTTCCCTCCTGACTTGATAATCCAATCTGATTTCCAGGTTTTACCCAATCTTTTGTAACTACATTTTCTTATAGCCAGTCTTGAATTTCTCAAATCTAGTCTCCACACATTTGCTCTACTCAAATGTAAATCTGCCGAGGTCAGGTTTAAACCCATAGCTATCTCTTTGTCACTCAGAGACTTAAGCAAAATCCCCTTAAAAGGCTACACATATGCACAGAGGCTTCCTATTCTCAAGCACATTCCCTCTGCTTGCCTGTTCAAGCTTATTTCATACTATTTCACCATACATTGCATACTTAAGCCGCACAGACACACTTACACATCTATGTTCAAGTTCCTACATGTCTTTGCTCATAACATTTCCATAACTAGAACGTGGTTATTGTAGCACTTATTTAGCTAACCTTTCACAACCTATAAAACACGGCCTTGGCATTGGCTGTTTTAATAACTACAGTTGCAGATTTGATGGTTCTCCAGCATTTTGCATGTTTCTATTTCTCTATCATTTTGTAAACATAAACAAAATCAATATTTTTTATCAACATCCTTCACCTATTCAAAGGGCACCTACAATAGAAGACGTAACTGTAAGTGAAACCTTTAGTTCACCACTAGTTCACCATTGAGCGTGGTGGAGCCTGACACCTGTAAGGGTTTGACTAAATGGGAATACTCAGAATATGATCCACCAGAGAATTTCTGCTTGTGGATGAGTGCTTCACTGCCTTTAATCTCATTGGTTAGCTGTTTCTTACGTTGCTTCAGGTCCATTGTGATGCTGTTCCAAGATGCAGCAGACAGCTTAAATCCAATCCCTGCTCTGTACAAATGGGACTCCAAGAGTTTATCTGCTAACAAATATCCCTGGTTGTTAGTGGGTGGAAAATTTTAGGAGTCTTTTCAACATTAAAGAATTTATAAACTAAGTCTGATCTAAGTATGTCCCCACCAAATTCTTTGTCAAAAACAATGCAGTTTGGCTTACAACAAAAGAGAAGTCGGAAACTGTGCTGATTTGGACTTTAGGGAGGGAAAAAAAATCCTTTTTTCCTCAAGAAGGAATAAGTAATGAGTAAAAGAATAATAATGGCTTGTTTAAAGAAAAGAGAAAGAACAAAATTCAAGAAACCATTCAAAACTCACGGACTTCACACCAAAGACATAATGGTCTATTCTCATATAAATAGATTCATTACTGTGAAAAGAATAACCTTTTTCTTCCGTAGTTCAAGTCTCACCAGCAATGACTGAACTCTTATTCATTAGCTGACTAATGATGAAAGCACACATTTTAGGGGCCAAAGGCAGACTCCGGCAAATGTAAGGACTGTGTTCAGCATTATGAGCTAAAGGAAATAAAAATCAAAGCAAATTAGTCAAGCAGAGGCAGCTTTCAAAGAATCACATTATCTTTAAAAGTTTGGGGTGTAGCACTGCTTTCTTGTCTCCATCTATTTAACAAATAATTACTGAGAAATTCAGATGTGAACATGAATGGCTGTGGGGCGGAGGCGGGTAGGCAGGGAAAATGAGCAATAACCGAGCCATAAGACACTCCATAGAATATAGGCACGGTTCTAATCACATTCTGTGCATGAAATCGTTAATGGACTCACAACTCTAATGGGCAGACACTATGTTGCTCTTAATGTGGAAACTGAGGTTCATTTTTTAATAGCTTTTCTCTAGTTTCAGTGTCTAAGCTGTGACAAGGGAAAGACGTCACTCAATGGCTGCTTTTGTGGGGATAGAAATCCTCCCGGTCCCATTTGTCTCTGTCACCCATCATCCTACAACGGAGGATGGTAGGTAACATCTAGTTAGGTGTAGGGTGAGTATTTATCAAATGGACTACTTGAATCCACTTACCGTTCAAGAATGATAAGAACAGGAGGAATAAGAAGAAGGCTTACACAGCGAAAAGCACATGGAAGGCACTAGGATTTGTTGACATATCTTCTGTGGGGAGGTACCATCAATATTCCATCAACAACCGTGAGTAGGAATTACGATGCTTGGCTACCAGGCCTCACAGTTGGTCTCTGTCACCCTCTGCTCATGAGAAGTTAGAAACAGTCAGTTTGTGCTGTGATCCTCATGAGCACAGAGGAGCCACAGTGACACTTAAAAATTAAAATCCCTTTAATTAACATCAATTAATAATATTGATAATTATATAAGTAATTATTAATGCAAATTAAGATGAACTGATGAGACAAAGTGTTTTCTTGTCATGGTTTACTATAATGAAATCTTACTTGAATTTTTAATTCTTATTTATTTTTATGACTATTTTTAGCTAAATTTCAAAATGATCACATTTGATGCCATAGCCTAACTGGAGGAATTCTTCTCTGCCTCAGGCAGTGAGTTCCTGATACTCTGTGGCAGAGGGATGCAGAAATGCAAAAGAGGAGGATTTATGAAAATTCACCTGGAAAAAAATGAAATGAAGGTGAATGCAACAAATAATCCAGCTGGAATAAAAAGTTTGGGACAAGAAACTACTGGTGACAAGTAGCAAAGATTATTTTGAGGAAGGAGAAATAATAAAACTCACACGAGAAGAATGAATTTTAGCAGTTAATCATTGTAATTGTATTACAATCTGTTGATTTCCTGAGGGAAAATTAAACCAAAATTTGCAAATATGCAAAAAAGTCTAAAAGTGTGATATTTTACTTACATAATTATAGTTTCATTATGGCAACCTTTATATTTCCATTGACCATTACAGCATGCATATATACATATATATATCACATTATATTATAGTGTGTGTATATATACACTGCACATTAGAGTATATATATATGTTTATGTATGTATATATATGTGTGTGTGTGTGTATTTATCACTCAGACACACACACACACACACACACACACACACACATATATACCTGTTAGGCCAGCAGCCCTCTACCATGGTGTTATATTCCCAGTTGTACATTTTTTTATTAATTCTCTATGACATAAATTTTTCTTCACAATTTACGCAGGTCCCGCACTCCTGGTTTTCTCTGTTTGGCTTACGTCTATTGACAGCAAGAGTACCCTACAGCCATCTTGAAGACTATTGGTTTAGTGGCTTGCTAAGAGAATGAGACAGGCCATGAAGCAGGGTCCAGTGATTTGGTGTGACCTGCTAGATGACATTGCAATTGGAAGTCCTCAGCAGAGCTGCAGAGTAACCAACAGCATTGAAATGGATGGCCCTTTAATTCTCAGTAATGGTCCCTGTGGTCAGGGACTTAGGCCTAATGGCACAATAGCACAGGCAGCTTCCATACTGACTTCAGAGGTCTAGATGGTTCATTTGGCATCTCCCTTCACCCCGCAGTTTTAAATACCATTTTTTTAAAGACAACCCTCTATTGTTTTTGTCTGAAGGCATATGATACAGTGGGGATGTTTCACCCATACATAATTCATTCTAAAAGCAAAAGCATTTAGGTCCCAAGCTCTCAGTAAAGTCATTTGTTCCATACAGAAAATAAAATATTCTTGCATCCTACCTCCAAGTGAGGTTTGTTTTATCCCCAAATGAAAAAAAAAAAAGGACAGCACATTAAATGATAATCATGTTCTCCATTTCAGGATGTTAGACTCTCGCTGTTGACCTCCGTATGGCAGCCTGTTTATGGAAAGAAATCATGGTGAATAAAGGCAGCAAATTAGGTCTCTCTAAAGGAAGGAGGGAGCTTTAGACCTGAGCAAGAGGCTGTGCGGAACGCAGCTGGCTGCATAAATATACTTAGTCAGTGAGACAGTGAACTGGAAAACCAAATTAGGATCTTTAATATAAAAATCTCGAGCTTAGTGGGAGATGCTCGAAGAAAAATTCACTGAGCTAGGAGAGCGATTTGTTAGAGGAGGCAATCCAGTTGAACTGGTGGCGTTTTCTCCTTGTTTAAACGAATATAGGAAAGAATTAGGAGACTGGCTCAAGCTTCCCCAAGTCTTAACTCAAGATACTTGAGTGACAACCGGCCTATAAGGATAAATTTGAGTCGAAAAAGTGTCAGTTTTCTGTTTGTCACCCAAAGTAGGAAGGGACGTGTTGAGACAGTGTATGCACTTAAATATAAAATATTAAAATGCTAAATTATCACATGAAAGTCCAATGATGATGTTTAAAAAACAGCTTACATATTTTCATCTACTGCTTCACAATCTCTTAACATGAATTTTTTTTGCCAATGTCTGAATAGCAAAAAGATTATTAAAATGAAGGCTGGAAATAGGTAAAATTTTCAAAAACAAAGACTAGTGCGCTAATTTGAGTGCTTTGGCAATCGTGAATCAGTCTTAAACAATTATCATTAGGTTAATACTGGCACTGAGCCTGAGAGCCACTACAGAGACAAATGAAAAGTACTTTGTTAAATATTAGAATTTCTTAGTGAGAAATGCTATCCAACAACCCAGGGAAGTCCACATTTCTATGAAATCTCGACAGTAACCACATGTTCAGAGATAGTTGACTTAGGCTTGATCTGGAGAAGCCCCGCCTCCACCTCCTGTATACTGGGATTGTGATGGCTCAGCCTTGCTTGCCAGGCTTTTGTGAATCTTATGGAAATTCGAATGCAGGTCCTCAGGCTTTCCCAGCAAGTACATCACTCACCGAGGCATCTCCCCAGTCTACTAAAGGTTATAACAACTGTCAAATTCTGGTCCCACATAGGCAGCAACTGTCCTGACACTTTTTCACTTTTCTTCCTGTATCTCCTACAGTTGCATGCAATATAAGGCTAGTTGGCTTTCAATGACGGATTACAAAGAGTCAAAGAAGTCTATGATCAATAAAGTTAGCTCTTAGGGTGATGGAATGAGAGGTAGGAAACTTGGTCTCACAGGCCAAGTTTGTACAAAAGCTCTTAGCTAGCAAGCCAAGTTGTCTACATTTATCCTTAGTCCCATAGGGATTCATACTGTTGTTTATATGGAATGCTGATAATAAATCATACATTTCAGAAGGATCCTCTTGTTCCAAATAACAGTGAAGCCTTAGGAAATGAGGAAAATATGATATCAATAAAGTTAATGAATAAAAACTGCCTCGGAGTAAGGAGTAGACTATGGCATCAGGTGAACAATACACTCAAATATGGGGACTGGGAGGCTGTTTGAGGTCACGAAGAATAGATTCAAGGGAGACATGGGACTAGTCAATTAAGACATGAGTGAGTGGAGGATAACTAAGTGGAGATTAAGAGAGATTGTTCTTGGATGGTGCTCTTTGAGTGTTGCTTTGGTTTATTTTTGCCCAGGCTGACATGCCTTGCTCAGTCCTCTAGAATGGTTCGAGTATACCTCCACCACACTCAACAGAAGGTGTTTACTCAGAACAGAAAAATTGGTAACCAGAGAGCAGTGCCTGACCCACAGGAGAACATTTGATGCTACTCTTTATTTTTCAGTGGACTGTACTTAAAAATACTTACAAGCAGAAGTTAAAATTTGGTGGAGAATTAACACAGGAAACAGACTCCCTCTTACACATACTGAAAAATTCATTCTGGCCCATCAAGAAATTATGTGTGCAGTCACAGACTGAGACAGTCCCAATATGCCCTCACACATCAAGGTCTCTGGATCTCAGGTTTGTGTTTAAACTCAAACGAGGACATACACATGGCCCCTTATTTTCAGACCTTCAGACTCATCGACCAATACCTTAGTGGAAAAAAAAATTGGCAGTCAGTGGCTGGATTGATCCTTCAGAACCAAACAAGAATAGGAAACCTTTTAATGGGCACACTTCAAGAGGGTAGATGACTGTCCAGTAACTAGGTTACCTCTTGTTAGTGTAGGGCTATTAGCCGTGGGGAGGTCTCCATTGTGGAGAAGTATTTGTTCAGATAGGATGAATGTCATGGTGGAGTTTACTGGTAGGTTTGTCAAGTCTTGTGAAGCAGGGCAGTCCAGATAGACCAGGGTACAATTTGAGGAGGCAGCAGGATCCACTGAGCATGTAATTTTATCTTATGCAAACTCAGCGGTGAAAATAAGGGCCAGTCAAATATGGTTATGCAAATAACAGTGCTCAGAGTTCAGTTCTGTCAAATTCTGGCCCCAGAGCATGGGAGGGACAGCTCTATGAGGTCAGGTTACAGCCCTTCAGTGTTAGAGGCTTGCTGGCAGGTTTTAACATTTGGGATTTCTGGGTCAAGCTTGTGAAAATTCTTTAATGGAACCAACTTCATCTTCTTGGTATCTTAATTATATCTTTCTCTCCTCACCTACATTCTTCCTCTAGACTGTTGACAGCAAGTTATGAGGCTTAGCCTCTCCAATCATGAGAGCCAGTGCCTCATATGTCACCACACACAACATATTCATTCTGTTTTTCTGGAAAACGTTTTTGGTAGCTGTGAGGGCCTAGAAGCATAGGTACCTCAGTGGTGACATAAACTTACTTCTTGGGTTTTGACTCCAATAAAAGGTCTGCTTTGGTCAGGGTTTCTATTGTAATCACAAACTCCATGACCAAAAGGCAAGTTTGGGAGGAAAGGGTTTAGTAGGCTTACACTTCAGCATTGCTGTTCATCATCAAAGGACAGGAACTCAATCAGGGCAAGATCCAAGAGGCAGGAGCTGATGCAGAGGGCAAGGAAGATGTTGTTTACTGGCTTGCTTCCCCTAGCTTGTTCACCCTAGGACCAACAGCCCAGGGATGGTTCCACCCACCATGGACTGGGTCCTCCTCCACTGATCACAAATGAAGAAAATGCCTTACAGTTGGATTTCATATAAGCATTTCCTCAACTGAGGGCCCTGCCTCTCTTCTCTGATGATTCTAGCCAGTATCAGGACAAAAGGGCAACTTGAAGAGATGGCTGGTTCTCAGATTTAGGCAATAAATATACAGGTAGAACTTCAATCATTTTAGGCAAAAAGAAAGAAAGAGCTCCGGGGATTAACTGAAAGCACTCCAGGTGGCAATATTTGAATGTCTTAGTCCAAAAACCATTTGCTTCATAATTGGTTTTTAACTCAAACTTGAAAGCAAATATTGGTCACCCATCACACACAAAAATGATTGGAAAACAGTTGAACAGACACATCTCTGGTGCCAAGATTTTTAAACAAAATGTGAAGAGACACGACTGATTACTTCACAGTAACTTCCTAAAACCAGCAGTACCAAGTTCATAATGGCAAAACTTAACGAATACCATGTCAACCAGGGGATCCAGGTGATCAAGGACGAAAAGCACTAAAAGCAAACACCTTTGATTGGACATGATGAAGGTGATGGCGGTTCTTGATCTCTGTGCCCTTCCTCCTCAGAATGCATTGCTTTGGCTTAGTCTCTAGGAACATGTCTGAATAATACTGCAGAACTGGATTGTACAAAATTCCTCAGAATCATTCAGGTTTTTATGGAACCCAGGGAAAAGATGTGATTACAGCAAAGAGGAGCTTGAGAAATAATGAGCAGAAGCAACGTGGCTTCTTTTCTGGAATAGCAGATTCAGAAAAGAAAATTAGGTACAAACGAAGGAAATCCGAATAAAACTTAGATTTCATTCATCAGAATATATCTAAGCTACCTCATCTTAATAATGACAAACTCACTGCAGCAATGTGGGAAGGGAAGATGAGAAACTGCTGGTTGGACATATTCACACTGGGAGACATGTGTCTCTCTGCAGAAGTGTGGTTCTGAGATCCCAGGACACACAGAAGGCAGAAGAATTAAATTCTAGTAGCCCCCACTGCTTCTCTAGGTTCAGGGCATTCTGCTAAACTCCAGGCACATTGGGGAGAAGTACAATTCTTTTAAAAATGCCTTCTGGGCACCAGCGGTTCTGTAGAAGTCTGGGAGTCAGCAGGGATCCTCACCTAGGACTGCCAGGCCCCACAGAACTCCACTGAAATCTCAACTGCAGGCCCTCTTTTGTGTTCCTCCTTTACCCAGCTGCCTACTCCAACAGAAATGCCTGAGAACATCACCCTCCCAGAGAAGGAGGATTTCCTTCAAGTGCTTTTGGCTACCTGCAAAAAAGGAATTCTTATGAGAGAAGAAAAGCATTCTCACTACCAGACCTGGGAAGATTTGGTACAAGAGCTTCAAAGTTAAGGTACTCTGCTCTTTTTATTCCAAACTAATGGGAGCAGTAGTACAATATGAATTTCATTATAAGCCTTCTATTTATATGTGAGAGCCACAGTAAAGAAACTATCAAATGACCACTCCACTAGGGGAAGGTTCCTATTGTAAGTACAAGAGAGAGCATCTAGAAGCATCTGGAGTAATCTAGAGCAAAGAGGAAAATTAGACCGGACATAGCCAGGGTTAGGGAATCGGACGAGAGAGAATGTTAGCATTCAGACATACCCGGCCTGCTCCTGGAGACCTGGCGGAGTGCTTCACTCCAATGCGCATGAGCACATGTATGCCCTGGCATGCTGTGTGGTCTCTGTGTATATGCGCTGTGCCCTTCCCTATTAAAAGGTGAGCCTGCGTGGCCTATTTCTCACCTGCCATGGGATTCCTTGGACACTACCCAACCTGCGAAGGTTCATCTTCTGCCACATCATAACAGAGAATAGTAGAGAACAGTAAGAGAGAGAATAATGGAGACAATAACGAGAGTACCAGGGTTATAAGGAGGATGAGGATGAGTAGCTGGGGGGAGGGGACTAGCTGGGAGGAAGAAAGCTCTTGAAATGCATCAGGCCTGGGAGTTTAGGGTATGGAAGGAGGGAAGCCTGGAGAGGTAAAAAGGGCCAAGATATTAAGGTAGAGACTTAGACATGTTTAATGGGTGCTTGTGGATAGGAACTCTAGAAGCCTAGAGGCCAACATGGACTTTGATATGCAACCACAGGTATATGTCAATAGGGAGCCCATAAAACCATAACTCCTTTCTGCCAGAGGCAAGGGAAATGACTTCTCTTGGGGGACAAGAACCTGTTTCACAAGTTTCTGAGGAATGTTGGTGTTAAGAATATTTTCTAACAGAGCCTCTCTGCCAGCGCAAAGAATTCCAATCAGACCAGATTAAGCTAAGTTAAATGCCCTAGTTTAAGAGAAGGCAGACATCCAGGTGGCCAGGAGCAAGCCAGGGGAAGACAGAGAGAGCACACAGGCAAACCCAAAACCACGTTGTTTCCAGTCGCCACCCTAATACCCCATGGGAGTGGTCCTGACCCTCCCCAGAGAGGAGCAGTGCTTGGCAGGCAGGGAGTTGGAGTCCAAGCCCTTGGCAAGCAGGGGAGGGATGGGGGGTGGAGGAGGTGGGGTGAAAGAGGTAGGGTGGGGGTGATTGACACTTCAAACTCAATATTACAGTTTGCTTTTGTCTAACTAGCAGAAATCTTTCTATAGTCCAGCTTGAACTCATTTCTAGGTATATAAACCTTCTGAGACCTAACATTATTCATATTGACTCTTTGTATCTAAAAACAACCAAAAAAAAATCAAGAACAAAATAAGTTGTCCCATTGCCTACGATATTACTTAAACCTTAAAAGGCAGTAAAAGAATTGGGTATATACAATGAAAGGGTCTCACTAGGAACAGTTGTCTCTCTGGGCCACTGTGTTTCAATGAGGATTCTGCAGTTGTTTACAAACAACTTCTTCTATGTAATTCTTTTATAATGTAAAATACCTTTCCAGGAAGCTCAGAATTACAGTAGTTAAAAAACTAGATTGGTCATAGAAAAAAGTGTAAACAGATAGATGAAGCCACAGAAAGGTACTGGTAGATGCATGCATGTGTGTGTGTGCGTGTGTGTGTGTGTGTGTGTGTGTGTGTGTGTGTAGTTAGATTTCTCATTCCTATCCCATTTGAAATATTATTTATTTTTATTTGGGTATATGCATATTTGCTTGCATACATGTATGTATCATGTATGAGGCCACGGAGGCCAAAAGAGGCACGAGACCATATGAACCTGAAGTTATGGAAGGTCATGAGTTGTCCTGTGGGTGCTGGGAACCAAGCCTGCATCTACTGTGAGGGCAGCAGGTGATTTTAATACTTCGGTATCTCTCCAGCAGGTTGTTGTATTTAATTAGAAAAAGTATGTAATCCGACATTTATAAAACACTCATGGAATCAAGATTTCTGAGTTGTCATGAGCCTAAGTAGTTTATGTGGATAATATTTTTATTTCTTGCTACTGGGGAAAAGTAATATAAGGTATAGAGAGGATAAAAATCAATACCACTATTATCAATTCCAATAAATGCAATGCAATTGTGTTTCTTTAAAGCAATTTTGCTTGTAGATATCCTTTTAAGATATGTAATCAGGTAACTTCCTTTATATTAGATATATTCTAAGTCCATTTCAGGACAAAACAACAAATCGGGCAGTTATGAGAGAGAGGTAGAAAGAGAGACAGAGAGAGAGACAGAGAGACAGAGAGAGAAAAATGATTACATGAACAACTGAGAAAACCACTGTTTGTAATCTACCAAAAATGGGAAAGTGTTAAAAGCAGGCTGAATACTGACCTTACTCCAGTGCTGAGTCAAGGAGGAGGAACTATAGATACCTCTATTTCAGCATGTTTCTTTGTGACCCCCAACAAGGCATTCTTGGCAGACAAGCAGAGCTCAGAGCAGGCACATGGCTTTGTTAGTGAATACAGAAGGGATTTCAGATGTCTAACTCAAGAAGTACTAGAGAGCCATCGCTAAGCTAGTTTTGAATGTCCCCAGTTAAAGAATCAAACATTAGCCCCTATACACCTATGTTACTGTGTTTCTCTATAACTTTTGAAACTGAAACTCAGCTCAGTTGAAAGGAAAAGAAAAGCGGTAGGAGGTTTTAAGATTGAGAATACAGTATGTCTGTAGGATCAGGGCAGAAAAAAAAAGGTAGACAAATTAATCAAGAGAAAGTCTACAGTACAGGAGACACAATACACTGCAAGGAAACTCCAATAGTCAATGAGATATTGACCTTTCTCTTTATGGAACTTAGCAACTTGGAGCAGTAGATAGAGGTGATTGTGCACCCTATATACAAGGCAATGTACTGACTGGTTGAATTTATGAACAACCTAATTGGAAGGCTATGGAATTGTCCCCACCTAGATGACACAGAGAATGAGTGAACTCTCATTTCTCCAGAGGCAAGATTCAGAGCTGTGCTCAAACCCAGCACATGCGTCAAGGATGTTCTTTCTTGCTAGTTTATAAGGTAAAATCATCCTTTACCAGTCTTCTCAATCCTGAGCTTACATCATGACAATTATTGATACTATTATTATTATAACTTTGAATGGAAGCTCCATCTATGTTTAGGTAAATTAGTACCAAAGCACACACACTATTATACTTATTATTGCTTTATCTCTGTATAGCCACCATTAATGAAGTTGTCAGATTGTCATCCAAGTTTAACTATTAAAATCATAATTTTGGAAGAGAGATACTATTTGGGATCTAGAGAGAAATATGTGGGATGCCATTCCAACTTTTATCCATGTCAGGGGTTATAAATAATCTAGTGTCTTTAAAGGGCGAAGCTGAGTGCATCAATGCTTGGGAAGTAAGCCTATAGCATAAAGTTGAACTTCAAACATCCGATGTGTTTCTTACTCCATCCAGTAGAGACTTTAAGGTGATCAGGAGTTATTTGTTTTTGCCATATCATAGCTTGAAAAAAAAATACCCTTCAAGTGGGATGTGTTTATTTTTAACTCCTGTTGATACACAGCACTGTTTACAATGGCGTCATTGAGCATCTGAGCACCCGTGGTATACCTTCTGTTGTGTGAAGAGAGAAAACACTGCTTGTTTTGCTCCTTGTCAACATCGAAGTGTGAGGGAGGATGGCAGATGCTGCTCTGTGGTGCTGGAGTCTGGGATATGGCAGGAATCTGATGGAGCCACGACTGTACTTTCCTAAATAAGCAAGTCAAACACCATGGGAAAGCATATTCTGAGTAAAACTCTCATATATATAGACAGGATGTAAAAACATACATCTGGAATCTTAAACAGAAAGATTAAAGGAAAGAGCCAACATAAAGTATTTTACTGATCTAGTAATTCCTGCAAACTTCCTGGGCAGTTCAGCTTGAACCTTTGCTATGCATCCCAGGCTTCCTTGAACAGATACGCATTTTCGGAAACACCTCCTCACTTACAGGGAGCAAAGTCAACAGAGCATCTGGTCGTGCTACTTGAGAAGGCAGACGACATGGATTGCCTTCTCAAGTAGCCTTCTTGTGCTTTTCCAGGAGGTCTCTCTGTGCATTCCAGTTCCATCTTGTTTACAACGGTATAAACCAAGAAATAATTGCTGATTTCCACCTGCTGTAGTCTTCTGAAACAGTACACAGAATTCTCAGCATTTTCTTTGAAAGTGTCTGTCTTTCTCCCTTATATTAATTAGTACTACAGGGCCCACAAGGTACTATAATATATAATTTTAATTAAGGAACACACAACTAGAGAGTCTTTGCTGAACAGAGATCTGGAAGAAAATTAAAGAAGGACTTGCTTGGTGTCGTGATTTGGCTGCTGTGCCCCTCCCCTTACACACACCTTCCTCCATTGCTCTGCTCTTACGGCCAATATTATAAAACATGGGCAATCTAAGTTGGAAGTATAGTCTGAACTTTTGTATGCTTTATAACCTTTGACTTAATTAATTAATTTACATTTAATCATTTTTTTTCTATTTTAAAAACACCTATATGAGGTTTAAGGTGGCAATTTTTTTTTAAAGTCAAGTAGAAGAGAATTGTAAGGCTAATGATTTGGGACTTTTTGATATGTGACAGGGATCTGAAGAAACAGGGACAGTAGACAGGGTGGGAAGGAGTTAGGCAAGGGTAGAAACAGGAAAAAACAGTATGCATTTAATTCGTGTATAAAACTGTCAAAGACTAACATCAATTAATAAAGAGAAGGCAGTTCTGCAGTTGGTAGTATCACGAAGGGAACTGGGAATCATGACGTTAAGTGAAATCTCAGACTTCGGAGGATGACTAGCCACATGCTTTCATGTGTAACAGATAGAGTCGGTCTCAAAGAAAAGGGAATCCAGGTAGTCACAATCAGAGCAGGAAAGATCTTGGGCAGGGAGGGACAGAAGAGGGTCGCTGAGGTTTCATGGGAGGATGGCTTCTGATGACCTACAGTAGGATAGTCAGCTGACAAAAATTAAATCTTTCTAAGTACTTATGACTTTTAACATTCCTAACACAAGGAAATTGAGTACTTCTGAGGCACCAAATGCCAGTAAACCAGATCTGGTTACTTAATGAACATTGTACTGAATTGTCACACTGGATCCCATAAATACGCATAATTACTATGTGGTAATTTAAAAATGAGATCTATTAAAATAAATTAAAATAATGAAAATCTTAGCATCATGTCACTGCAATACATCAGGAAACCTAATATCAGCTTTAGAATGGCCCTTATTTATTGACGTCTTTTCAGGTGCCTTGGCAATTCAACCCTATGACAAACAACCTGCAAATGTATCGAGATCTCAGACATCTAATAAAAGTGTTAGCATTTTCAACAGTCACCACAGTCCCAAAACTAATGGGAATAAATCCTAGCTTTGAGAGGTCTTAGAAGTCATTTATTTCGCAGATATACTTCATGCACAGAAGAATACAACTAATAATGCCAGCATGTAAATTGGGGAAAATGCTCACCAAAGTGCGGTGGAAGGAATGGAAAGGTCCTGTTTTTCCACAGTAAATAAGATGACATATTGATAGTGCATCTCATCCCCTGAAGAGGCTGTAGATGATAAACTGAACAACAACGGAGTCTCTCTCCAGGATGGTGAGTGTGGCTTTGGGTTTATTATTTTTTTTTTATCTTTAGCTCGTTGCTCTTTACTCTTTATCCTTTGGGTGCCTGCCACCCAGCTCCTAAATTAACCACACAGAGACTTACTCTTTCTTGTGAATGCCCAGCCTTAGCTTGCTTTATTTCTTACCACCTTTCCTTAACTTAAATTATCCCTTCTATTTTTTGTGTTTTATAAATACACCTTTATCTTGGTGAACCATGTTTGGGCTTCACTACCGACTGTGTCCCTTCAACAGTTGTCTAGGTGAAAGGTTTCTCCTGCCTAGTAAATCCATGTCAATACCACAGTGATATCTTTAAAAAAGAAATATTAGCCAGCCTGTAGTGGCACACACCTTTAATCCCAGCACTACCTTGGGAGGCATAGATGATGTGGGGTTTCCTCCGTATGAGGTGAATATCTTTTATTACCATTGTTTAATAAAGAAGCTGCTTTGACTTATGACAGGAAAGAATAAAACCAGGTGGGAAATCCCAACAAAGACAGAGAGAGAGAGAGAGAGAGAGAGAGAGAGAGAGAGAAGGCAGAGTCAAGACGATGCCGTGTAGCTGCCAAAGGAGAAAGACACCAGAACCTTACTGGTAGGCCACAGCCTCATAGTGATACATACATTAATAGAAACAGGTTATATTAATGTATGAGGTATCTAGGAACACACTTGAGCCATTGGCCAAACTGTAATTAATATAGATTTTGTGTGATTATTCAGGGCTGGGCAGCCAGACAAGGTAAGCACAGTCTCCATTTACACAGATGCAGGTTGATTTCTGAGTTCTTGGACAACCTGGTATACTGAGTGAGTTCCAGGGCAGCCAGAGTTATACAGAGAAAGCGTCTCTTAAAAGTCAAAAGAAAGAAATAGGCTGGCAGTCAAAAATTCCAGGAAATGTAAGGTGTAACAAAAGCAATTCTAGATGATGTTTCAAAGTGGACTGCTTTAACTATACAACGGCTGATGACTCGGACATGTTTGGGTAAAAGCATCCTGAAATCCTGGAAGGTCTATAGATCCCTAGATGCGTTCAGAAATCTTGTGAGTAAACAGAGGACAAAGTGCTAGTGGTTAATGCTGGATGAAGGGAAATTGCAGCATTTGTGCAGTTGAATAATAGCTGCAGAAACACTGCTCACTGTACACTGCAATGGGAGGAGTTAGCTGCACACACTTATGTAAAGCAAGTCAGACTGTGTCCGAGCTTCCAAGGACAGGGTCTTGGATTATGAAGCAAGTGATATTTATGAACAGGTTTTAAATGGTGACAGTGTTTCCACTGCTAAGTGTTGTAGAGTAATGATCCTTTCTTGGGTTCTCCTCACTATATGATCTTGACTGGGAATAAGAGGAAGAATGTTGTAAATTAGCAAATCAAAAGCCCAATGTGAGACAGAGGAAGTTTTCAAATGCAATTTCTCTATTGGTGTAGAAGGGGAACTTTGTGTCACTCAACAAAACAAAACAAAACACTTGACAGTTTTCTGTGGTTTTCCAAACTTCTACAGTTCAGAAAATTGATTCTTCAAGACAACTACAAACACGACGGTAGAAATGGTCTCATTTCAAAAACGGAACCTAGGTTGTGGGAGGGAACATTGTGAGATGGCCAGTAGGTGAAGGTGCTTAATGCCAAACCTGACATCATGAGTTCGGTCCCCAGGACCCATGTTGTAATCGACAAGAATCAATTCAGACTGTTTTCTGATCTCCATTCTCGAACCCTGGAATGCCTCTCAACAGATAGATAGTGGATGGATGGATGGATGGATGGATGGATGGATGGATGGATGGATATTCAAAAGAAAATAGATATACTATCTCATTTTTGTTGGAAATGAGTTCTGTGTTAGCTCGCTAGTTCTATGAAACAAAACCAAGCATACATTTCCTAGTAAAGAAAATTCATTATTTTTTATTTCAAATATATTTGTATTTCTGTATGGGAATGTGTTCTGATGGGACGTGTGTGTGTGTGTGTGTGTGTGTCTGTGTATTTGTGTAACTCACACATGCTAACACTGCAAACCCAGACCATCATTATTGACATTAGGTTTCATTATATTACACATGCTGTCCTTAAACTCCCCATGTATCCTAGACTACCCTTGAGTTTGTCATTGTTCTGCCTTCTGAGAACTCTGGAACTTTCAAGCATATGTCACCATTTCACTTGATCTTATTTTTCTAATGCAGGAATGTCACCACCTAAATGTGAATTGAATTGTGTCACTGTGGGAAAAAACATTTTTTGAGTATCATTTAAAGTTCTGTCTATTATTTTGGTTTTATTCATAGTGCCATGGAAAAAGGCATTAATGGTTTAGTCAGACATTGTCAATTTCATGAAGTAAATTGTCAATTTCATGAAGTAAATAACACAAACTAAAATCATTTAAAGACTTGATTTAATTAGAACTTACTTTTAATACTAGGATATCCTATTGGACAAGGCAGTTATTTCATTGAGACTCATATCATATTTATCTTGTGAAAATGACAAGTGTAATTTCCTGAAGTAAGCTACATATCAGCTCATCCTTTCAAGAAAGCAAGAAATCCAACAGTTCTTTTAGTTTTAAACAGGGAGAAACCATCTTCTCCACATTCCTTAGGCCAGGTCTCATCAGTAGTTCATACAAGGAAACATATGATAGGGTTGGAAGGCTTTGGCAGAAAAGGCAGAAAATTTAAAACAGAACAGGATTGGCCATCTCTACCTATGCTGCTGGCAAAATTAAATTTGTTGTTCTCAGAAGGGAACGGAAGCACAGAAAATATGAAATACAAGGTTACAGGGTATCAGAAGAAATAACTGTAACTATTCTCCAGTCAAAACAACATCAAGTCCCACAACACACAGAAATGTGGAGTACAAGGTTACAGGGCTATTGTAGGAGTCTGCTTGTTTGTTTCCCAGCCGCCCAGACTCTTGAAATAATCACACAGAAGCTATATTATTTGAAATATTGTTTAGCCAATAGCTTTAGTGTATTTCTGGCTAACTCTTACATCTTAAATTAACTGATTTCTATTACTTTATATTTAACCACGAGGTTTGTGGTCTACTGGCAAGGTTCCAGCTGGCATCTTGCATCTTTCTCCCTTGGTGGCTCCATGGCATCCTCTGACTCTGCCTTCTTTATCCCAGCATTCAGTTTAGTTTTCATGCCTAGTTCTATTCTGCCAAGCCACTGGCCAAAACATATATTCATTAACCAATAAAAGCAGCACATAGACAGAAGGACTTCCTACATGAGACTATCACAGGAAACGACTGTGACTATTCTCCAGACAAAACAGCATCAAATCCCACAACACACAATGCTGAGTTAGATTGCTCTGTTCCTCTGTGGCTGGCACAAAGAATTCAGAGTAGCAGGACGTGCAGTGTTTGCATCACATTCCATATGGTTCAGAAGAGACATAAAAACCAATGGTTCAGCTGCACAGCATCAGATAGAGCTGCACCAGGTGTTTGTCGCAGGATTGAAGAGGACTCTAACAGCCCACTAATCTCTGTATTCAAGATGAGTGCCACAGTTTACTCTCTTGCCTTAAGTTAGATTGACAGCCATTAATTAATGAGCATATGTACCTCTGGTGACAATATGATTAGGACCTAAAATATATCAAATATACTCTCTTCTAATCTATTTTATGTTTGTGCTCTTCCCTGAAATTTATTGAATACTGATCTTTTTGAACCTTAACTGAAAAGTTTTATGAATTATGATGTGTCTAAAATATATACTTTTACTCTTCAAGCAAGTGATATCAACTAATACAATTTATGGAACTGTTTCTGAATATATCCCATGGTTCATGTTTTTCCTTGTAATTCTGATGGAGGGTGAAGTCATTAATTCTTTAAGAAATGGCAGCAACAAGACAAACAAAATGAAATAAAGGCTAAGGAGTACATGGAGTTATTCTCAACCCAGTCTGGCCTGCATTTAGAGATTGTTGCAAATAAATAAGTGAGTGACTGAAGAATAATAAATTATGGAATTACTTAGGAAAAGTAAAACTAGCATTATTAATAAATTTATAGTCGCAATAGTGAACAGAGACCATAAAAGCAATTTCCTCTAGATGAGCTCAGAATTTATTTTTTTTAAACAGAAACAAAGGGGCAGAAAGAACTGGATGGGTGAATGAAAACTGAAGAGAGATAAGTGAGCGACATAAACACACAGAGAAACAAAGATGAGAGACAGAGAAAGGAGAAAAAAGAAAGAAGAAAGGAGGGAGGAGGGACAGAGAAGAGAGGGAAAGCCTGTAAGCTCAGAAGGCAGGGTCGATGAGGCTTCAGTTATGGGACATATTTCAGTGGTGCACGAGGTTTGATAACACTGATTATTCCTCCTGCTAAAATCTTATTTATTCTTGCAAGAAAAATTTCCAATAGTTTAAATAAAAAGAATCATCTAGCGGTTAAAGACTGTAAGAAGAACTATTTGAATTTGTGTCAACAACACCTCTTCTGAAGCCATGTGGACTCTGTGGATAATTGCTAACTGGAAACTCCATTTCTTCATTCCTACCATGACATTTCAACTGAAAAAGAAAGCCTCTGATTATAATTAAGCAAGAAATACCTCTTTCCCCAGTTGTCTACAGACTACGCAATTAAGGGAGTTATAAGCAAGTTTCATGCACAGACCAAACCCCCTAAAACCAAGAGTTAGAATACAATAAAGGTCTGAAATAAAATGAATTGACTGTGAATTGACTCATCTTTGCAGAAATACAAAGTTTCTGTAGAAGAATACAAACAGGGTATGGCATGGATGACTTGGATGAGCTCACACGATGCGGCTAGGAAGTTATAGTAGATAACATTAGAGGGATGTGGATGGATTTTTCACCCTCATCACCATATGAACTGGGATTTGGAAAGGTGAGAGTCTCAAAGCATACAAACAGGAATCTCTGGCAATGGACTTACATGTGCTTTGAGTTGGGAGTACTCAATGTATGTCACACTAATTGAGAGAAGCATTGTATCTTTAACTTTAGGTCTATTACTTTTGGGTCAAAGACTCCCTCCAAATATTTCTGGAACTTGAAATCCATATCATTCCTCCTCAAGTCTAATTCTGTAAATCTGAATAAGTGAGATAAGTTTCATAAAGTTGATATGAACTCATTAACTTCACCGTGAAGGTGTGAAAAGCTGTGGTCTTACTTTTTCCACCCAAGTGGGTTGTCTATAATAAAACACCTATCACTTCAGGGATTTTGAATTAGCAAGCCATCTGGAGGGAAAAAAAGTAATAATGAGGACAGCATTACTCATGAGGGAAGGACTGAGTTTGACTCATGGGATAAACAGTATTATGATCAGTTTTTTTTTAAGCTTCAGTTCATATTAAATTATCACACTTCTGAGGGTCACACTTCTTGAAACAGATTTCTGCATTCCAAACCCAGATTATAGACTTGAAGAAATGGACCAGTAACTGTTAATTAGATGCAGATCCTAATCTTTAACTCGGGGCTAGAGAAGTCCGGTTGATATTCTCACCAGGGTTCACTGTCTTTATGTACCAGGACCTGCTTGCTAAGGGACAGGAACACACTTTTAAAATATCCTGCACAAGTGTTTTCTTAATATGGAGCTGCTGTCAATACAGAGCTCACACTTCTATTACAAACTACTAGATAAAACGAGGCTAATACAGGTGAAAGTGTGTGAGTTTGTTTAATTTTAGCTGGTAGAGAGTGATGCATTCAACGCTTTAGAAAGAAACTTGGTATTGTTCCGAAGAGCAAAATAAGTTTTTAACTTTTCTCTCATGAATTGTATTATATTTTGCACTGTCACAAGAATGAACCAATATAGCTTTTAAAATCCTGTTTGTCTAAGGTTAGGTCAGTAAATCTATGGCATATTTGCAGTCTATTTGTGGTTATGCATTTGAAAGCTGAGGACTCCTCACAGTCATTAAACAATGAAGGATGGGGCAGGAGAAAAGCTTATTTGACCTTCATATAAAGTCTGGAGTTTAGGATTTATTCTTTATATATTTGTGGCATGGAGATAGTCATTTATATTAGCAAAATACAATCAATTTTATATAGTGCATCTTTAAACAGATACTATATTACCTGGTAGTAATAGTAGATTTACAGTAATTTGTCTATGTACTTTTGTAATAATCCATATTTTCTATGATGAATATATATTACTTTATAAATGAGAAACAAGTATTAAGTGCTTGCTTTGACAAAAACCCCGAGGAGATGAATGACTCATACAGTTGTTTTGTTCAATTCATTTTAATTTGGTTCACAGAGCACAGCAATGGAAGATGCCATAATAAACATCACAGCAGAAACAACAGATGGACTTTTATTCAGCACTAAACTTCTTCCAGCCTGTCCAACTTACATTATGTAAAAACTTTGATTGCTGCTGAATAACTGGACATAGTTTTTCTTTGTCTTTCTTTGTCCCAAGACATTCAAGTTAGTTATGTGAATTCATCATATGTATGTATCTCCTTATTTTCCAAAGTGGAATTTAGTCAAATGTTCATTGTTGTGAATATTTATATGAGAACAAATACATATATGAATATATGAGAACAAATACATATATGTGTGTGTTTTGTATATATATATATGAGAACATGTATATATACTTGTATATATGAAGTATGCATGCATATATATGAGAACAAAAATATTAAAGGAGAAAGGATTTATTTTGGCTCAAGATCTTAGAGTTATTCCATGCTGGCTGTCTACACTGTTTCTTGCCTGCTGAAAAGCAAACCGTTCTGGCAGACGAGCACAGTGGAATGAACTAAATACTGCCTGTGCTGGCTAACTTCTTTATTTCCCCCTTTCCATCCAGCCCTTGCCCTGTTGAATGGAGCTATCATGCTTCCCACCTTGCTCAGTTTTCTCTGCAGCGTCTTTATTGATGCACCAGGAAATAGGCTTTACTAACTTCCTACATGCCTCACAATCCAATTGGACTGATATTTAAGACTAGCTACCCTATCAGTAAAAAGTGATGTCAGGGTTGCTGGTAAAAGATGGGGACTCGACCCAACCCTGATATGAGCATGTAGATAGAGGGATGCAAAATCGTATATAAAGAAAAGGTAAGTGGGGTATTTCCCATCTAAACCAAACCCCTCTATAATTAATTATGATATAAGCTGAATGTCCTTTTATGCCTAGAAGCAAAAGTATTAGACAGAATGTTCTAGGTGCAATATTCAAGGAGGCTTGATTTGGTGCACACGGAGTGTTTATCACATATCTTAACGTAGGGATTGGGGAAGACGATAGGTTGCAGGCCATGAAGGCATTTGCTTCACCTCACTTTTACATGACTCCAATGTACTAGTAACTTCTGAACTGGGACAAGGGAAGTCCTCCAAGTATAATCCCATATACATTGAAAGCCTCTACCCAGAATGACTCTGAAGGGATTGTCTGCTCCAAAATGGATACCGAGGAAAGTGTTTTCCCAGGATTAAACTCAACGTGATTAAAAAACTACTGAAGTTGTGGTTAAAGGAGACCAAGTGCACGGTGAGCTGGCAGCAGAATCTTAAAGTTTTACCCGAGCAATACTGGTCTTGCAGGTATGAACGACACAAAAGTAAGGAGCTCAGTAAGGCTTCTAAAAAATTACTGAAGCAAGGCAATTGGTGGCGGGGTTTGATTCCCCGAAAGGAGACCTTGAGAGAATTTTGTATGAAGTTGGGAAAGCAAAGTAGAAGTTGTAAGGGTGACTACAGGATTTTGGAGATGCCAGACCATGGGAACATGGAGTACACACTCAAGAAAATGGAAGTTTTAGTAGAGTCGTCCCAGCAGAAGTGTCTATGTGCACTTTCTGTGGAGAAGCTGGAGAAGCAGGCCTGCTGAAAGTTTTTAGAGTCCATGAGTCCCAATGTCAGATACGGAGCTGATGTAAGGTTTGATGTTTGTTGCTTGGGATTTGTTAATTTTAATTTCTCCTTGCCATCCTCCCATCTTTCACTTTAGGAATGAGAATGCTTACTTGATACCATTGTATATTGGAAGTATGTAACTTTAAATTTTATATATCTATTCTAAGCTAAGTGATGGACTTTAGTCTTAGAATAAACTTTGGACTTTGGAACAGTACTGGGACTATTAAGGATGACAGAGACCTTTCAAGAAGGACTAAATAAATTTTGCATTATGAAATTTTAGGAGTCAGGGGCAAGATGGTTTTATTTAAAGTGAAGTCTTTGGATGTCAAGTTGTCAAAAAATAGAGTTGGGATGATTAATTTTGATTGCCAACTAGAAAAGAGTTACACTCACCTAGGAGAAAAATCTTTCTCTCTCTCTCTCTCTCTCTCTCTCTCTCTCTCTCTGTCTCTCTCTCTCTCTGTGTGTGTGTGTACGCGTGTGTTGTGTGTGTTTGTGCATACATGTATATGTGTATATACGTATCTCTAAATACATTTAACCGAAGTGGGAATACTCACCTTGAATGTGGCTTCACCATTCCATGGAATGAGTTTCTAGAAAAAGTGTGCCAAATGCAAATTATTTCTCTTTTTGTATTTTTTAGCAGTGGAGGCAGTATGAGCAGCTGTCATGGTTTCTACTCAAAATAAAGCTTTCTTCCCTTATATTTTTTATACCAGGTCAAAGCTGTGGGAAATTTACTAATGAAATAAGTATTATTCTAACATTTTGGCTACTATCGGGCAGTGCCGTACATGGTGAGATCTCATGGCTATCCACTGAGTTTTGGACACAAATTGAGATTCTGTTCTTTATACCAACAAGAGCTGCATCCCAAATCATTCTTTAAATACAAGCTGAGGCAGAGCACATTCGCATTAACATCGATTTGTCACTCAAAAGCCTTGGATCTTGCATGAGCAACATTTATAACCTCTTCTAATTTATCTCCCTAAGTCAAACTCTCCACTCTGAGTTATCCACTAATTTATTCTTCCTAGGAAAACCATAATTTATCCCATTTATGCTGATGGATCTTATTATTCAATGATTCTTGTGTCTCATATAATTTTGTCTGTTTGTAGTGCCTTTCCTTCAACTCCATGTGGCAAAAGACATCTTCCCTGCAAACATGGTGAAACCTTCTCATTACCAAGCTCTTGATATTTCTTCTTTCCTGGAACACTTTTTAGTTATACCACAAACTTTTCTGAACCCCAAGGTGGCAATATGTCCTTTCTTCTCTGAAAAACATATAACCTTTCATCTGCATCTCCACTATGACATTTGCCTCCTTTTGTTGTTGTCTCTGTATTTCATTTAAAATTCTGACTTCATGACTCTGTCTTTGACCACTGTAGGGTTGAAAAAGACTTTGTTTCATGCCATCTCCTTCCTTATTTTCTTTTTTTCTTTTCTTTTTTCTTTCTTCCTTTCTTTTCTTTTTTTTTTTATTTTTGAAATAGGGTTTTTTCTGGAGTTTTTGGTGCCTGTCCTGGAACTCACTCTGTAGACCAGGCTGGCCTCGAACTCACAGAGATCCACCTGTTTCTGTCTCCCAAGTGCTGGGATTAAAGGCATGTGCCACCATAGGCCAGCCTTATTTTCTCTTGTAAATACCCATTCAACAGCAAATATCCTGACAGGCGAGTGTAGATTATGAATGGACAGAACCAGCTGATTAAGTAAAACTTGTCACATACATTTCCTGTCTCTTCTGTTTAGTGGTTCAGCTCTTGAGAGAAAGACCATCTATTGTTAATAACAATATCACTCTAATAAGAATGCCTAGCATATAGGAGGGACTCACTAATATATAGGAGTAATTTTTAATATGATATTTATCTCAAGAGATTGTTGTGGAAGTAAAAGAATAAAGAAATTTAACCTCTTGAAACATCATTAAGATGGAACAAAGGAAATAAAGGATAGGGAAGAGTGCTGTGAAATGGTATCCTTTTAAATGTCACATGATCCTTATTCTCATGAAATGACAACCCTAGTGGGTACCTACACAAGACTGTCACAAGACTGAGCCTGTCAATATTCTATCATGGATGGAAGAGGGCTTCTTTAGACTCTACCCATTTCTGAGGAGCTCCTCAATGTTAACAGTTAAGGGGGACAATTTTCTTCAGAGTTGTAGCCATTGGTAAGTTGTCCATACTCACAGAAGTAACCTTCTATTCATACTTACTGTATCAACCTTTGTTAATTAAACTCATCAATTCACACTCACACCCACCCAATACATACTCTCATGCTGTGGGACAATGGTTTTACCCTGTAAAGATTTGTTTCTTGTACTTGTTTAATAAACACTGACTGGCCAGTAGCCAGGCAAAAAGTAAAGGTAGGGTGACCAAGCAGGAAGAAGAGGTGAGGCAACAAGAATTCTGGGAAGAGGGAAGTTTCAGTCTGTAGTCATGACCCAGCCTCAGAGGAAGCAAGATGTGACTGCTTCACTGAAAAAGGTACCAAGTAATGTGGCTAACATAGACAAGAATTATGAGCTAATGTAAGTTGTAAGAATTAGCTAATAAGAAGCCTGAGCTAATGGGCCAATCAGTTTATAACTAATTTAGACCTCTGTGTGATTCTATGGGACTTAATGGCTGCAGGACCAGGCAGGACAGAAAACCTCAGTCAACATATCTCACACCAAAAAAGCGGGAAAGGATCTTGTTAGAAAGAAAAAGGGTAATGAGAGAGGGTAATGGGGGGGGGTGAACATTATCAAACTATATTTCATATGTACATGAAACTGACAAAGAATAAATCTTAAAAAGAATTTAAAATATGATAAAGTACTCTTGTTTAATTTACCATGAATGACTAGCTTATTTAATTAAGGGAGGCTATGCGAACAATATAAGAACAGGATTGGTGGAACATGAACTCAGTCAAAACACCCTTTTTCTATATAATTGGTTTATTCAAGAATTAAAAGGAATGATAAATACTAGAAGTAAGCATTCAAATGGTAAATGTAAAACTTATGGTGGCAAAATATTAATATTCCATGTGTACCCAGAAGGACACGAGAAAGTGACTATACAGAATACAAGTGCTTGTCTCTTTATTATATTCTGTCTGCTTGTGTCACCCACGGATAAAAGCCAATCAATATATGGGTTCCTGAGAAGTCATTTTCAAATTGTAACTGTAAGTTAGTAATTGGATCTTTTGTATGATTACGATGACTGCTACAAATCTGAGATCCTTCTGTGTGTATTTATTCTAGGTTGAGTTGCATTGTTGAGTTATTCATGATCTGCCACCTCTCAAATTGCTTCATCACATCTTTTGACTTCTTAAGTTATATGCTGCAGGATAGAATATAATGCTAAAGGACAATCAGCTATTGCATTGTAATTGGAGTTTTACCTAGTAGTGTTTAGCATGTCCTTGAAAGCAGCAGAAAGAGTTGATATTAAGTGTAATTGTGAAGTGTTGGCTCCAGCTAGACACATTCTCAAAGACTTGTTCCTTATACTGTGTATTAGCATCTCTTATGACCCATACAATTAGTGTGGGACTTTCCTTTATATTAAGAGCTCAATGCTATTTATAAAGAAGTTATATTTATTATTGAATTATCACATATTATTATCATAATTATCATAGTCTGTGGTAGGCACAGGAACAAATAATAAATACAGCATTTACACATGAGACAATTATTGTTTTTCACGATGTGAAGTTTAAATAAGGAAAAGAAAGTAAATGTGGACATCAAATACATGGAACCGCTGTAAATTATGATTTTCCTACAAAATATAAATTACTGGGCTTAGCAAGAAAGCATCACCAAGGGTACAAGCTGGGTAAGAGTTGCATCTTTGTTGCAACTGAAGAGTTAAAAGAAAATATACTCATGTCATGTTTTCTAAAGAAGAGAAAAGACCCAGGAAGAGCAAAGCAAAGAAGAGATCATGCAGAGCCAAGTCTACCATAGGAAGGGAGCTTAGCTTTGTTATGAACAGGAGGAAAATGATTGTAAAGTTTAGAACAGTATTGTGATTAGATTTATATGCAAGAAAGGCCATTCTTTTTTTGTCTAAATATGTTGGAGCAGAGGCAAAGCAGAAGAGAGGAAAATAGGTGGTAAACACTCTTCACTGGGGTTCTACGGATAAGTGAAAACATCCTAGATGAAGAAGGTAGCCACGCCAACAGATGCAAACCGATTCTCTTCTTATTTGTAGAAAGATACACTTTCCCATCTGCAAAAGTTAGACCGGAAGAGTGTCTGCCTCGTAAGGAATGATTGTGTGCTCAGGGAATAGACTGAATAATCTGTATCAAAACTGTGTTCTTAAAAGGGTTTTACATTTTTATAAGCCTCAGCTTGGGTCATCCCCCGGCTTTGAACATTGAAAAGTGATTACTGCAATTTTGAGCAGAAATATTACAGGTGTTTCATATTTCATCTGCTCTTTCCTTTATCAAATCAGTGTTTCTCAAACAGGGGCTCTGCTCTGAATCAAAGCCTGAACCAGGCTATCTATGCCAGATATGATAAGATTGGTCAATAATTAGCTGTTGGTTGGGGGTGGGCAGGCTATAGGGCTGGAGCAGAATATAGTTTTATTCTGAATGGACATACTCTAAATTTTTTCTAATACTCTTTTGCATCTGCTGTTCAGTGCCACTCTCAGCTGTTACCAGAGAAGCTACTTGTAGCTTCAAGGAGAGGCTCAGAACCTGTCAAAGTCTCAACAATAAGTGACAGTGGAATGTTCAGTCATATGTGGGTCACTTATACTACACTATTGAGAACATTGCTGAGCTGGGGCAGAGGCAGCAAGAATATAAAATTCAGAAGATGAGCTGATATGCTACAGAAAGATGTCTTCTTGGCATGGCATGACAGTTTCACTACAGCTTTGGTTGCCTGAACCAAACCAGCACAAGTCTGATTCAATCACTGTGAGGAGGAGGCATGAATTTCCAATTCTCCTTGAGATACAATTGGCAGTTCATGATGGACAGTTTGTGGCTGCTGAATTGCGGGTATCATTTTCATCAGTGGAGTACTCTGTAAAATTAAAAACAAGCAAAGCATACAAAACCACAACAAACAAAAAAACATAAAAAACCTGGGACCTGAGGGACAGATCTGAGGAACAGTGACACTATAGACTTCAACAGCACAAAATATGAGTGGAAAACAAACACCTAAATCTGAGACTTGATTGTCATTGGCAAAGTAAGTCCCCAAAGTCATACATCTGTTCATGACCCACACTTAAACATTTTGTACCATTAATATGTTGTCTCATGTCAGATGTAATTCTTAAGAATTCATCAGATAAGGAAATACTTTTTTTTAAAATTTAACTTCATTCCTGAGTTTCTTTTTTCACTTCAATCTGGTTCATAAATGGTGACCTATTTGAAGGATGAAACAAATTTTTAATCACCATTTCTACATTATGAAAAAATGCTTTCTTGAAAATGAAAGTCACTTAGTGGAGTTTTCTTACCTGAGGAATAAATAATCGTCGTGAAGGTTATTATGTGGAGATGACTGCAGGAATTTAGTATTTGACACTAACTTATTAATGTTTGGCTCATTAGTAAGATTATTAAAGCAAAGATGCAGGGCTGGAGAGACATCTCAGCAGTGACGAGTGTGAGTTTTCTCACTGAGGACTAGCTCTCAAAGTATCATCAGGTATTGTTCAGGACTCCGAAGGAGGAAATCAACAGTCCCTTCAGCTGTAATACTCATGCAGAACAATAGTAAACCAGCCAGAAACAAGCCCAGCACAGTGACCTCAGTGTTGCACTAGATCATGGTGACAACCACCGTATGCCTAATTTGACTTCCGTCCTGCTCAACAGGAGACAAGCCATGCCTAGTACTGTGAACCTCCCCAACTACTGTGACTGCACAGTACCTACTGCTGTCATTTTCCTAGATCCATATAATTATCCTTATAGCTAGAGAGCAGATGGAGACTGTTACAGATTCCACAGCCGCACAAAGTATAGAGAATAAGCTACCTACGGTGTGCAACCTGAACTGGCCCATCTACAATGCAGCTCCTATGTCTAAGGCTCAGGGATTATCATGGAAACGGAGAGACGGTGTGTGTGTGTGTGTGTGTGTGTGTGTACATGCGCACATGCACGAGCACTCTCTCAGGCCTGAGCCCAGGGTCACGTACATGCTCAACACCAATGCTATCACTGAGATGCCCTCCCCCCCGCATTACCATGTTTGTTACACATCATATCGTTAGCATGATCAAGAAAATAGCCCATCTTTTCACGAGCATCTCTTCAACCACATCTTCATTTATACATGTGCACTGAAGTTTTGGAAGTCGTGATAAGGCTTTACATTTATAACTATGACAAATCTGAAATATTAGGTCAATTCAATTCTAATGTGCAAAGAACTTTGAGATGTTCCTTTCTTAACAAAGAATAATTGGAGTTATCAATAATTCCAAATCAAGCACAGGAAAGGGAGGATTATGGTATTTATCTTTTCTTAATAATTTTAATTAAGAAATTAACATGTAGCCGGGCGGTGGTGGCGCACGCCTTTAATCCCAGCACTCGGGAGGCAGAGGCAGGCGGATCTCTGTGAGTTCGAGGCCAGCCTGGTCTACAAGAGCTAGTTCCAGGACAGGCACCAAAAACTACAGAGAAACCCTGTCTCGAAAATCCAAAAAAAAAAAAAAAAGAAATTAACATGTAGCCTTTTAGATTACATTTTCCTTTGCCCACAGAGAAGAGAAAATGATTGTGTCTTTTCATCTGACACAAAGAAAAAGTCAAGAAATAAAATGATAAGAGGAAGTATGCCATGAAGGAAGTCTTTACTACATTAAGTCATCAGGAAGCAGCCTCAGAGTGACTGTGGAAGAGAAGTGTAGATGAGGACAGTACCAGTGACCAAGAGCAGGTAAGATACAGCACCTGTGACCAACTCCTTTCAAACCACTGCTGCCCCCGAGGCCACACAGACAACTGGGAATGATTAGACTTTGCCATGTCTAAAGCAACGTAAGAAATTAATTCAGTGGTTAGAGTCATTGCCGGGAAGCAGCTAAAGTGCAATGGGACATTCTTTTCAGTCTGTCCTGTGACAGAAAGAAGGTGATTGCACTTCAGAACTTGGGGTCCTTCTGATGCTCATCATGTGCCTTACACTATTAGGGCGGAGGATTGAAGTGTGTCTTATAAAAACTGTCGGCCTAACTTGTTATCAATGAAACCTTGTAAAAGTCTGGAAGTATTCTGCCCCAATTTAAGTCAGCGTAGTCTTCTGTGAGCCATGAGAAAAACTGGAGGGAAGACCTGAATCCTTTAGCTCTGGGTCTACCCCAGTCCAGAGAACAAAAACTGACTGACTGGAAAAAAACCATTTTGTGATTTCATTTATGTGAGAAACTGTTGACAGCTTGTTGAGAGGGAGAAGGTAGAGACTTGTAGTTAATGTAACAAATGTTATATTTTGTTACACTGAGGGTGATCACGAGAGTCACACTAAATTTCTAAGTGTGGTCCTAAGCCTGTCTCCCCAAGGCTTCTCTCTTGTGCGATGTATCTTAGCGGAAGGTCAGGTTCAGTCTCCAATAGAAGTCTCTGATTTGAGGGCTAGGGTCCTGGGGGAGACTCTCCAGCCATAGCGCACATCAAGGTGTTGTCTTCCACATGTGCAGAACAAAGCATTGCTCTTGGTCTCTGCTTGTATACTGTCCGTGGACATCGTGGGGTTCTAGGACTGTGTCTGGTTGTCTTGAGTGAGTGTATCACTGGGTTCCGGTTATGAAGGACAGCCTTGGCTATAGTGGGGGTCCTAACTCATCTAATTTCACATGCCTAAAAGGCATTTTTATTATGCTCAGTACACAGCTGTCGAGAGGGTAGAAAGTAATGAAGTGTTTAAAAATATAAAATCATAAAATTTTCAGATAAATGGATAGATCTAGAAAAAGTCATACTGAGTGAGGCAACCCAGACCCAGAAAGACAAATGTGGTATGTATTCAGTTTTATTTATTAGCTATTAAGTCAAAGAAAACCAAGTTACTAGCCATAGAATCACAGAATGCAGAGTAAGGGACTGGTGCGTGTGGATAGATCTTCCTAGAGAAGGGAAATAAACAGATGGTTGTGAATGGATGGGGGGACAATGACTAGAACTAGGGGATCAAGTGTGGAAGGGGAGTGAAGTGGAGGAAGAAGGAGAGAATATGGAGAGGGACAGATAAAATTAAGGGCCATTTGAGGGGTAGTATCATCACCTAATATAGTAGAAGCTTTATAAAATATATACATATATGAAGACACTCTAAATGAAATCTCCAAATAATGTGGAGACAGAGCCATGGCTGGACATCTCTTGCTACCAAAGGAAGCTTCCAATAACAGGATGGGAGTTGGGTTATATCTAATTAAGTTGCTGTTCAAAGGGGTCCTATGGGAAAGCCCAAACAACCCAGGCTGTTGCCAAAACTGCAGGTTGCTCTCCACAAACTGACCGCAAAGTGCTCCACTGATGAAGACAACACCCACACAACTCGGGAATATGGGGAAGTAGAGCCTGTGCCTACACAGAGCTTTCATCTTCTGGCATCTTTGGTACAGGAAGTGAGGAAAATGTAAACAGCAACCCAGCCATGAACGCTTTGATCTACAGCTATGCTCTGCCTGCAAGATAAGCTTCTGCAATTTGACTTGAGCCCCAATCCATGAGAAGAAACCCATATCCAAAACTTCTTAGGTGACCAATAACCTGAGATAATATAGCCCAGGGACCTAGAATAAAACCAAATACTACTGTTATTAATACTAATTTAAAATTAGCAATGAAATAATTCCTCATGACATCCTGCTACTAAGAGATCAATGCCTTGCTTAGCCATCATCAGAGAAACTTCCCTATTCAGCAAATGGGAACAAATATAGAGATTTGCAGTCAGACATTGTACAAAGGATGAGAGACCGTGAAACCCTTAGCCCTAAAGAAGATGTCTCCATCAAACCCTGCTCAGGGCCCAAGCAACCACACAGAAGAGGAGACAAAAGAAGAGTAAGAGCCAATGGGAAAGGAGGTTACCAAAGAGGCAAAGCCCTCTAAATCAACAGGATGGATGCCACATGAACTCACAAATACTGAGGTTAGCATGCACAGGGCCTGCTTCGGTCTACACCATTTGGGGGTACAAGAGCTGAAAGGAAAAGTGAACACATGCCCCCATCCCTAGCCTAGAGGCTATCTTCAGTTGATAACAACATGGAAATGAAAATTTATTTTTTTCCAAGGACGTCACACTGAGGAAACAAACAATTCTTAAGAATAGGCTGTATGCCCAGAAATAGATGGCCAACAGCTGACGAAATCAATGGGACCTTTGGATGTTCCTTGTCTTATAATGTCAAGTCAAGGCTTTTCCTTTTTTTTAAAAAAAAATATTTTCATCCTACAGATTCTTTGCATATATCATGGCTTTCAGTTTTATTTACTGTTTTTGTTGGATTTCTGAGTGTGTGAACGAATGAAGCTCTGTGTTCTTGCTGTTTTGTATGACTTTTTGTGGGATTATTTCCTTGTATTTGTTTGTTTCTTTTCCAGTGTGTTAGTTTTATTTTATCCTATTATATTTTTTATCATTATATTTCAGTTATCTCTTAGAAGCCTGTTTGTTTTCTAATGAGAGACAGAAAGGGATCTGGATGGAAGGAGAGGTAGGGAGAAACTGGAAGGTGTAAAGGTAGGGAAAACCATAATCAGAATATATCATATAAGAAAAAAAGCAATTTTCAATCAAAGGAAAATAAATACTATAAATTGATCCATACCTTATTTATTTATTTATTTATTTATTTATTTATTTATTTATGTGTTCATGCAGGAGCTTGAATGCAGGTGTCTTTCATTACTAAGCTATCCATAACAATATGGAGACTTTGGGGTGTCTCTGGCAGTGATGGACCTTTTATCAATTCTTAGCGAGTTTGGCTTGAGGAGCTAGGGTCCCAGAAAACTTGAGGCCCACAATAGCCGTTTCAAATCAGCAACTTTTGGTATCTCGTCTCAAGAATGCAAGACTGAATTTCTCACCCCACAGAGGGTACATTTTAGAAGACATGTATTACAGGCTCAGAGATGGAGGCCTGCGAGGGAGCAAAGTAGCAAAGGAAAGAGGGAGGTAGAGAAGGAGCATAAAGCTCCCATGAAGCAGGGCCTGGGGGCACTAAATAGAACACTGTTAAGATACTTGCCTGCAGACATTTGAAAAGTCTATGGCAGGGACTGGAGGGAGGTATGACAATGGAGAACGCTGGTCAGTCCTGTGGGCCTGGCCATAGAATGTCCAACTACCCCCTTTCAATGTCAGTCATAAGAGACAGCCACCTCTCAACAAAAGTGTTCATTTAGGAGATGACCAACAATCGGGAATCAGCACTTTTTCTGGCATTCACAGCTACCAGTAAAGACACTCCGGAATTTTTCTGCTTGGATCCTTGCACTACCTGGCCAATATGTCGAGTGTTCTCATCATTGTGGGCCTTTTACCAACTTTTAAAAGTTAATTAATTTCTTACTAAAAGTTTATTTTAAAATTTTTAATTGTGTATGTGTTGGTGGGGGGGTAGGTGCACATGTGGGGAAGGTAGAAACTTTAGTTATCAGAGACTACCCCAAGAGCTGTTGAAATGTTTCAGAGATTCCTTGATGTTCTTAGTGATTTTTGTCATGCTGTTATTTTTCTCTATTACATAACTTTTTCTGAATCAATAAAAAGTTAAAAAACAAAACCTTTCCAACTTAATGTGAATTAAATGGCACCAAACACCTGTGACTGAAATAGTTTAATGGGCAACAGTTACCAAGAAATTTGAAATATATGACACATTATAAGAACATACATGAAAATAGTTGCACTTTTCTATTATGGTTTGCTCTCCTAACTATAGTTTTTGAATATTTTCAATATTCTTTACCTAATGTTTTACTTGAAAGTAATACAAGAAGACAATGATCATTTTAGAGAAATATGATCCTACTTCATTACTGACATGAATATTATTTCATGTGTTTTTCTGAAAATAGTATTCATGTGGTTAGCTCCATAAAAGTATATTTTTAATTTAATTTTCAAATTAGTTTCAATTTCCAGAATTTAAAGTTTCATTATTATATAAATCTAACAACTCCAAAATTTTATGTTGACTTAATTTTAAAATTACAGCTAAATATGCAAGATAAAAAAAATTCCAAGGAAAACATGAACAACTGCTTCAAATAGATTTTCTTGTAATTAAGCTTGGGGAAAAAAAGACATATGAAAGCTTGGCTTCATTATGGAAAATACTTTTTTTCTTTATATATTCAATTACTCTTTGGAATAAGAAGTACCTAAATTGTCTTTAATTTAGGGTAATGGACAAACTCTATTTTTGTGATTTTCTTTTTACAGAAACTTTGTATAATGACTATTTTTACATTTTAATCTCACAAGGGCCCAGTTACTTCAATTAAAACAGATCAGAAATGGGGAAGCACAGTCAAGAGAAACAGTAATTTAATGTTATCAATTTTAAGAATGTACACAGTAGTGATTTTTCCTTTCTGCCTATCTAGCATCTGTTCTTTTCCATCTCCCTTAGGGAAGCATCTTCCCTCTACATGCAGGTCACTCTGTTCAAGCACAACCTACCTTAGTCTCCACTTGAGTAACAGCCTATCCAAAAGCCTGATTTGTAAAAGGCACAATGATTGGCTGAGCCTTTGATCCAAGTTTACCCAATTAGAGGGGATTCCAGGACTTATAAAAGATAGACTTAGGTTTCTGAGTAAATAACCCTAAACAACAGACAGATAATTTCTAGGTTAAATAGAAAAACTTTAGATCTTAGCCACTACAGAGAACTCTGATGTGAATAATAAAAACTCTCCATCCCAGGAACTTAATTTGAACCCTGCATCTGTGTTTTGCATCAAGTGATAACGAGGAGCTTGTACTTATTAACTGTATCTGCAACTGAATTATCTCAAAGATGTTTGTAAAGCTCATACCACTAGTTAAAGGGAGATACAGCTCACTGCATTGTCAATATGCAAGACTTATCAACATGAAGAGTTCCTGTGGACACGCAGAATTTGCACAAATCCACAGTCATCTAGTGTATGCTCACTACTGACAAATACAGAAGAACCTAAGTATGGTGCTTGCTGTTAAAGATTTTGCAGTATAATTTAAAAATAAAATTCATATTCAAATGAATGACTTATCATCAACCATCTTATAATTAAGTGTTGTGTTTAAATACGTTAACTATATAACGAGTTAAAATCCAAAGACATGATTGGCTAGGAAAGGAAGATTATTTGATAATGTAAAGCTTGCCTATGATAACTATGATAATTTAGATGAGGCAAGATCTTATCAGGGAAAGGTCATGTGACTGGGAGCCAATATCAAAATTTTCCTACAGCATTTTGCATATGATCACTCTGTACCTAATTTAGAAGAAAGTTTTACTTGTGGTATACCAATGTTCTATTCCTATTTCAACAAATATAGTATATTCCCTCAGCTTGATAATTTCATTCAGAAATGAGTTTGTGTGCAATTGGATGAATGCATTCCACTCTAGCCTCTATCTTAATGAAAGTTTACTTCGTAATTATTACATTAGAATAGTTGGTAGCTGTTAAAAATCCTGTGGACATTAGTAGTAATTCATCCAGTCAATAAATAGGGAAAAAAGGATTATACACTTATGGAGTAGCATGAGGCAAAAGAACTGTATGATTTACGAAAGTAGGAAGAGAGCCATCTGAGTATGTATTTAACATTATTAAGGGACTCAAGTAATAAGTCAGAGAAAGTACAAAGCCACAGATAATGTAGAATTTTAATACAGATCAGGATTTTAATATTTTCTTCAAAATATAGGGAATTCACTGGATATCTGCTAGAGTAGTAGTAGTTTGATGTGAATCTCACTAGAATGTGAAGGTTAAGCAGTTGCAGTAGGAAATGGAGTGGAAGATTAAATATAAAATAGTCTTGGGAAGGAGAAAAAAGAGACTGGGGATGAGGAATAAGCTGCAGACTGCAGAGATTTAAGTGAACTACATCAGGGGCCATGGTACAATGTACACGAGAGAACATGGTGTTTGATTTGGTGTTCTGTGGCAATGTATGTGATAGAATATTGTTTTCGTTCATTGATTCCTCTACAGCAACATTTTACTTTTGTTTTCTATTTTTAGAAATTATAGTGCTGATAGAAAAGCCACGTCTTAGCATCTGAGCCAAAGATCTTTATGTGATTCAGAGAGTCCTACAGTCAACCCTCACCAGGTGAACGTGGATAAGCAGTATAGAGAAAACCAAGAGAACATGCACTTGAAAATGGCTGCTGACTCTGGTGCGATGGTGCTGCAGAATAATACTATTTTCCATGGTGCAGGATGGCTTTTCCTAAGCTTTTCTCATATGTGGAATGAACAGTAACAGGCATACAATATTTAATTGACTCTCTCTTATTGCTACAGGTTAAAAATCCAGGGAAGACCCTTGAGCCAGGGCTGTAGGCAAAGACTCATCCCTGTCAACCAGAGTACTATGAACATTCCTCTGGCCAGTGACTAGCTTAGGATGACCCCATTCCATCCCTGGTGACAAGGTGGTAGCAAGAAGCTACCAAACTGAGTTCTAGAGAATGACCGTTTACTGGTCACAGAGCAAGTCCACCTGTCTTGACTTCTTGCTCTCTTCCTCTACACTTTCTACTGTCCTTTTCTCCCCACCCCCATAAATCTTCTGTGAGGAGGGGGCTCCACAGAGGCAGGTAAGGGATGGAATAAGAGCAGTGGACCTAATAAGAGCAAAATAAACACCTTGTAGGGAGCCTTTCTGGGTTTTCTTCATCCTTTCACAAATTACACACCAATCACACACACACACACACACACACATTATTATAAGAGAAAATGCAGGCAGATATGACCTGGCATCTAGATGAACAGGCATACTGCTCTTCTTTTAAAACAGGGTTGCTCTTTAATTAGCTAGCCATGATCACCTGTAGACCAGGCTGGCCTTGAACTCAAAGAGATCCACCTGCTTCTGCCTCCCAAGTGCTGGGATTAAAGGCGTGCGCCTCCCATGCCTGGCTTATACCATGCTTCTAAGTAAGAGGCTTGGCATATGCTCCTGAGTAGTCCCAGAAATCAAGACACTGAATTCTGAAGGAGTGGCATAGGTAATTAGTCTGCGCTCTCCAACATCTCACTGTATGAACTTCTGCATAGAGACCCTGGTGATATAAGTACTCACTGTCCAATCTGGGGTAAGGTGCTGACTACTAGTAGTCAATAGGCTTCTGCCATATAAGTAGTTGTTCACATGCAATAAAGCACCTTCTTTTTTTATCAAACCATGGGCACTGTAGTCTTGTAGAGGGGCTGTCCTAGGGAACAGCAATGGTATATTCTTTAATCAAAGTTCTCCCTCCCAACTGTCATCTCTTATCTCTTTCTTCCCCCAACTGAATCACTTCTTCACAAATCACCACCCTACATTCATTTCTTTGGATACAGCTTACTACATATTGTAGACAGAGCTGCTTATTCATTTCTCAGGTTCCCAGTACCAAAATAATCACACAGAAACTATATTAATTAAACCACTGATTGTCCAATCACTTAGGCATATGTTATCTAGCTCTTATATCTTAAATTAACCCATCTCCATTCATCTGTGCATCGCCACAAGGTCATGGTCTACTGGCAAAGTTCTGGTGGGCTCTGGTGGGGGCGTCTGTCTCCTGAGGCAGCTACATGGCTTCTCCCTGACTATGCCTTCTTTCCTCCCCTACCTGCTTGGAATTTCCATGTTGCCTGATTATGTGCTGCAATAGGGCCAAAGCAGCTTCTTTATTGACCACAAAAGTATTGAAAAAATAAGAGGGTTTTCTACAAAAATTGGAGCCAAGCACAGTTTCTTGGTAGCCACATTTTTTTCCAGATGGGCTCACAGTGAGCAGGGATGCTGCAGCTCCTTTAAAAGAGGTGCAGTAAAAACTTCAGGGCTTCTTTAAAAACAGTGGCTTCCTGATTCACCAGCACAAATGGCTCTGACTCTTTTGGGAGGTCCAGTTACAAGGCCTTTAAATGGGGTTTGTGAGCAGAGTGCTACATGCTTAATGGCAACATAGACCTGCTCTGTGCTTAAAAATGGGGCTGTGATCATGGTTCACAGAAGCAGCAAACATGCTTCTGTCATGTTTTACTAAGCGGAACCAACAGGCAGGACCATAAAGTCACAATCATACATTCCTTGCTAAATCCTTTATTGGATAGTGATGTTATATTAAAGTACTAATATGATATTAAGGAACAATCTATAAAGTTTGAACCTATGAAAGTGGATTAATGTCTTTCTGAGGTAAAACTATATTTAAAGGTTAATATCTTAGGAAAATAACAGTTCATATATGTATATATATATATATGTTCATATATAACCATTCATATTATCTTATTTAAAATGATGTAGCATTCCAAGTGGTTTATATTGAATATGCTTTATAAACTCATGATGATTCTTTACTAAAAGAAAATATAAACTTATGGACCCACTATTTCTCAAGCTCCTTTTTATAGATTTTTTTCCCTGCAGAATATTTTCTACATACTGTAATCATAAAATAGTCTATACATAATAATTGGTATCACCAATTAACATTGGAGAAGACTGCATCAAAATAATTTGGTTAATAAGAGAGAATGGAACAAACAGATGCCCACCCAAGAGAGAGAAAAAGATGCAGAAAGGCACCACGTCAGAGAGGACTCACCGTGAAAGCCACTGCAGTAGCCAGTGACTGGATAGAAAGTTCTGAATTATAACTGATCAACCACTAGAGGCTTATTGAGGATTATATGAGAGATTAATAATTATGGGGATCGCAGTAATCAGAGACACCACACTGTGAGATTTACCTCTAGGAACTCTATCATGGCAAAATGACAAGGAAAAATTCTCTCAAGATTCTCGCAGCAGCTGGAGAGGAATCCTTTCAAAATATGTCAAGTATTCTGCTTTTAACATGGTCAGCCTCACAGAACTTACTGTTGGAAGTTGTGGACTGCTGGGTTTTGATCAGTCTAAATGAACCAGAACACTGGGCATACCTCATCTAGGGTAATCTGATATCCTGTCCCATCTAGAAGAGGAGTAGGGGAAGAAACAATGTACGAAGATTATAATTCAAAAGTACAGGCTTTCTTAAAACACTGGGACTTAAAAATAGGGCTGCAAAATCATTTCCATACCTGTCTACAATGCCATTTATGACAACTCCTTTTCTTTATACATCATGCTAAGCTACCAAAAAAACAAACAAAACAAAAACCATAAAATAGTAATATGTTCAAAACAAACAAAAAACAGGAAATCCTTCAAATACTAAAATCAAAGCAAGCCAAACAAAACAGCCCATAACCCTTACAAAGAAATAAAATACAGCAAAATAATAATAATAATAATAATAACGATAATAATAACAATAATATCTTAGAATTTGAATAGCAAGCATCCAACCAGGCTTGTTACATATACCAGAATATCAAAATGGCAAGACTGGAAGATTTTCAACAACTACGATTAATATGTTAAGGACCCTATATAATATATAAACATCATATTACATATTATATATATTTATATTGTATATAAACATCATGAATGAGCAGATGGGCAATGTAAACAGAAAGATAAAATTGTATGAATACAAAGGAAATGTGAGAGATCAGAATTCCCATGATGCAAGTGAGGAATGCCTTCCTTTGCCAGGTCGTGGTCCACTAGGTCTCAGTGCACTGAGAAACTATGCTCCAGGATATCATCATAGAGACTTCACATACTGAAGAGCAATGAGAAGAAAAATAATGGCTGAAGTGATCCAAGCCATTACAAGGTATGTAAGAACTGTGACAGCTACAAAGGTGTAATATTTGCATATGGGAGCACTAGTAGGAAAATTAGGAATCAGAAAAAATACACTTTTCCAACTTACTATCAGATACTGAGCCCCAGACTGTGAAATTATGAAGTACAAAATTACAGAGCATATATCAGAGAAAGCTCCAACTTGCATATACCTTTCCAACTAATGAAGGTGAAAGAA
>JABTXL010002720.1:2505043-2516098 GCA_025134845.1 Neodon shergylaensis
AAAGCTCCAACTTGCATATACCTTTCCAACTAATGAAGGTGAAAGAAAAGAAGCTAGAGTCTAGAAGCTGAAGGAGTAAAAAATTTTACCTGTGGAAGAACATAGAAAAGAACTAGATCTAACTTCTCAACCATTAAATATAAAGGGAAAGGACTTAGTTTATTAAAAAATACCAGTTTAAAGTTCTGCATTTCCCAAATAAGTGTATAAAGAGAAGACAAACTAAACACAAACAAAATCTGGGGGAATTTGTTGCCAAAAAAAAAAAGTTCTACTTTAAAGAGATGTTAGAAAAGAAAGTTTTTTGGGGAGAAGAAAAATGACATGGGGTAGAAACAAGTTCACAGAAAACAAAGATGGGAATGAATGAATTCAAAGAGGAAACATATTATCTACTATTAATTTGCCTAACAGATAATAATAGGAAACAATAATAACATCAGTGTATCTTATTATGCAAAAAATCAGAAGACAATAAAATGCAGTCCTATACAATGCTCAACTTAAAATCAAAGCCAAGAAAGAGTGGAATTTAAAACAAACAGCAAAGTATCAGCTGGGTGGTGGTGGTGTATGCCTTTTGATCCTAGCCCTTGAGAGGCAGAGGCAGGGGGATCTCTATGAGATTGAGGCCAGCCTGGTCTACCAAGTGAGTTACAGAATAGCCAGTGCTGTTATACAGAGAAACCCTGTCTCAAAAAGTAAACAAAACAATCAAAGCCCATATACAGGAAATAGTAACAAATATTATTAGTTTTAACTACATTAGTAACCACTTTGAGTACTAATTGTCTCAGTACATAAAGTGAGATATATTGACAGGCAACACTAAAAGAAAAAAATACAAAATATATGTAGCCTCTAGATGTCATTTTATAGTTTATATAGGTTCAAAATAAGTGAGCAAATAAAGACACATCATGTAAATGTTAATCAAATGAAAGAGAAAGAAGCTTAAGTTTCAACAGAATGGATTTCACATTAAGAAAAGCAAACAGGCTTAAAAGAGGGTGAGCTACATTAAAAAGAATCAGTTTTCCAAAAAGGAAAGACTATTTGTGAGCTGAATAATGGTACCATCGACAAGAACCAAAAAATTAGAATAGAAAGGAGAAATAGATGAACCAAATGTTCTAAAGTCACAAATATGTGAAGGATAAGCCTTCATCCACACTCCTGTAAGAAACCCTTCACAAATGTTCTCATCGACTGCCAAGGGTCAACTCATTGGTGCCTCTGGCTTGACGTGGGCAGAATTTCTTTGGTTTGTTGTGGTTTCTTATCTGAGGTGAAGAAATGCTTGTTCATGTCTTCCACAAAATGTCATCAGAATTACGATATATCCACATGCTTTTTTTGCTCAAAATTCTGGAATACCCATCACTGAAGATAAACTCTTGCCCATAAATTATGGGCTTTAGGTAAAAATGTTGGTGGAGATTTGTTAACATAAATACCATTCTGGTTGGGGGGGTTGATACTAAAGAGGAATTGGAATGTGTATGGCTCTGTAGAATGTGGAACATCTTATTCTTTCCCTCATAACTTTGCTATTATTCTAAAAGTGTTCAAAAAAAACCTTTGTAAAATAAAGTCAAAGGGAAAGAGTTTCTATGGCTCAGACAATAATATTCTCTTGAAGTATTTATGTTCACTCTCTGTGAAGCCATTCAAACAAGTCATATGAAAACAAACTGAACACATTCTTTTCAGCCATTAGAAATTGTTATATTTTTTCATGTTGACATTAATCTTTCCATTGCCAATAATCAGTTATATACATCCAGACAAAAGAGTGCCCTTACATGTGGACTGGAATTTGATATCATGTTTTGATCAGCACAGAATAACATAGCATTTAATGGTTCTTAATTAAAAAGCAGTTACAGATTTCCTTTCAAAGATTAAACATGAACATTAATTTTAACTTTAATAAGCAATACAGGTTTTTCTCACATACTTTAGAAATATATATATATGTATGTATATTTCTAATAAATAGCACAGACCTGCAATATGAGCAGTAATAATTAAAATACAGTAACAATAGAGTACAAAAAGATACAGACTTTCTCAGGTTGCATAATTCAGACAAAAAGATAATCTAATTTTATTGCACTGCTCCATACCCCTAAAAAAAAAAAAGAACATAAAATTCAGCCGACAGGAGCATTCAGGATGAAGGTCAGTGTAAGGAAATCAGTAGCACCTTTAGTAATTAAAATGATTGTCAATATTTCCAGGAAGCCTAAATAGAGCATTATGACTTTATTAAAAAACAAAACTAAATGATATGTATCAATGAGTTTACCTGCTGCATGTCTCAGCGCTTGCATAGAATGTTTGACTGAGATATTTAAAGTGAATCCTTCAAGAATGATGATCACTTTTGAGTGGCGAAAGACTTCAAGGTGTTTCCCATCTTATTGTTTGAAACTTATCAGATAATCCTCCTACTTTGCCCAGACCACATCATAGAATACTGAGGGGCTCTCAACAATTTAGATCCATTCCGTTGATCTATCTATTTCCATGAGGAGTTATTCTATGTCTGGCCCTCTGCTTGGCATAAACACTGCTCTTCTAAAAACATCCTTGTCCACAAGGACTTTACAGTCTAGAAGGAAAGATAAGATTTTGGAAACATATTTAAAACAGCAGGCAAAACACGAAGTTTCACAGAGGAATTAGGCATATCTTTCAAATCTGTTGAGAGTGAAACAGAGCAATCTCTGGTAGGTTCTTTTCTGAAGCAATAGGCCCACGTGACAGACACCACAGCAGGACAAAGCAAGTATGTCAGTACTCCGGACAGTTTTCCTAACCATGAGCTCATCATTGAAACAATTTACTCTTGATCTAAGTAAATCTACATAACATGTAACTAAAACAAAATGTGCTTTTCTGTGAAAACATCAGTTATCTCATTTTGGAGGTCACGTTTATACATTTCTTATTCCTAAGTTAAGAATTGTTACATATATAAAAATTTCCAGAAATTTACACAAAGATCGACTTAGTATAGTCCCTTGCAGACAGGTGAAAGAAGAGCAGTTTGTCATCTTATATTAACTGTGGCAGACATTCACACTGATCACTTTATACTTTGTTTTCAAACGATGAGGCAGGTGCAGCCATGACTTAGATCCTGTATAAACAAGTGACTGAATCCTCTTAGGTGTCAAGCAAGGCTCCCTTAATCTTTACTTCACTGTCATAGGGAATACCCATATTTATGTGACCATGTGATGGTTTGCTCAGTGGTTACCAAGATGCAGAGAGAATAAAACACATTATGTTGCACTTGGAAATCTTAGAAGTAGAGCTTAAGGCATAATTTATAATGAAAATAATTTTATAGATTAACTCTGAAGCCCATTCACTTCAATTTTTTCAAAAAGTAGGTGAGGTAAAGTATATCTTACATGTCCTATTAATGGCAAGGTATTATGTCTAGAGCTCTTCCTCCAAATCTTAATTCAAATTTAAAACTGTAATGAAAAAATATTTAGCCAAAGCATGAAAGTTGTAATCATTTTTCAAAATTTCCTTCACAAGTGGAGAATTTTTTAACCTAGAAAATAATTCATTAATACATTATAATAAAAACCCTTCAAATCAAGTGAAAAATTTAATATTTGGGAAGATCTTGCCATTTTACCTTCAGCATAGAGATTACTGTATGACATTGCAGACTAAAGTATGCTATTGACTTTATCACGACCAGGATAGGTAATGCTGCTGCTCTCGAGGCTGTTCCTGTCGCACTGATGTCAGATGGTTACACAGCATCAGTCTGGCTGAGTATAACCTAAATACAGCTGCCTGTGCAGGTACAAAGGTCTTTCACATGCCCACAAGTCTGCTGGGCCATGTCAGTTTCTGAACACCTTCAATAACAGTGGATCCTATAGTTGATGTCCCCAGCGACTTAAACAAACACGTATCTAATGCAGAATGCTGCTTTTGTACTTTGCCAAAATGAATTCCAAGCAGTCACCACGCTTCTTCCTGAGATTTATCTCATTATGGGTGATTTTTTTTTGGTGTTTATTGTTGATTTCTGGAGAGGTATGAATAAAGGAAAAGCCTAGAAATGCTGTCTATCCAGGCAAAACAGGGTAAAGGGCATTCTCTGACATTAAAGCTTTAGTTACATTGTTTGAGACACCTGCTAAGTGTCTAGTTTTGTCTGATAGAACTCAGTCTAGTACTTTCCCTAACACATTTTCAGATTCTTAAAACAGTGCATGAGTGATGTCCTTAATTATTTAAGTGATGACAATTGTGTAGGAAACAATTGAATGTTTCTTTTAAAATAAGGTCTCTGCATAGGCAAAAAGGGCAATTAAAGGAACACTGATAAATGCCTATTAACATAATACTGGTATCTCTAGAATGGCTTTGATATTACCGTAATATCTTATACTGTGCAAAATTCAGCAGCATATTAGTTACTGTCTACGACAAATCCAGAACTCTCTAGTGTGGCAATCAGTAGGTATTCTTCAAATTAAGTTTACAAACATGACATTGCAAAGTATGATTGAGATGGTGCAATCAATTAATTAAACATGAAATTTGATATCTGTATATGTTGAGCGAAAATGCATTACACATCAAGATACAATTGCATCGAATGTTCCAAAACCAGCGTTTCAATTGGCAGGTCCAATCTCATGAAGCCCAGAATTGCTCAGCCTTCAATCAATACAATGTTGGTGGTAGAAAACAAATCCCATTGAAACCTGCAGTCTATTTCATTAAACATGTTTTTTATAAAATGGGTTTATCAAAGGCATTATTAGGTGCATATACAAGGTAAAAATGAAACTACAAACAACTACAGAATGAACATCACCACCGTTTTGAAATTCCATGCTGAATTTAGGGAGATAAAATTTTTCCGAACAACATGCTGCCCACACCCTAGTCGTCATCCGTTCCGTGCCTGTTTTGCACATAAAGCTTATTTTCTTTCATAGCTTACTTTGCCATTCAAATTAAAACCAAAGAAACAAAATCTGGCTTTATCGTGTAAAGAAAAATTAGTCACTGTTATGTTCATAAATTCAGCATATACTGGCCTTCTCCATTACTGCTGAATGCTGCTTACCTAATCAACAGGTTTTCTATGAAGACTCAAAAACAAAAGACCATGAGAACAATGACAGTGTCATCAAACCACCAGCTAGGAAATAATCTACGTGGAGAATGTCCAGAAGGGGGGGGACAAAAATCTTAAAGACTTTTATTCAAACATTACAGAAAAAGGAAATTAATTCAAAAATAAGAAATAAAGGTAGAGACAAGGGTGTTAAGGAAAACAAAGCACCTGGGACTGGAATAGGGGTGATTTTGTTCAATGTCAATGTTAACTTTGACTTGCAAGAACATCATCCATAATACACATTACCATAAATTTTCAAGCTCTGTTCATCAAGGCATCAAAGCAAAGAGAGCATGGAGGTGACGTCTAACTTTATAATAATACTAATGTGTAGAGGCAAAGTCTACTGAGTATGAACACTTGAAGCAAAGAAGGCTAAATCTGAATGGTAAACATGATGGGCTCAGTACACTGTTCATTTACTGGTGTTTTTATGACATGAGAGTTTCTGACATGCATGTCTCTTAACTTTAGCCTGTGTTCTCAAATGTGGAAGTATATGGACCCACGGAATTCAGATCTGTAGAAGTGGTAGGATTAAATGTCGAGACTTAAAAAACATCTGAGTGACCTTACTGCAAACAGCTGTGGAGTGTGTGCACTGGGGCAACGCTGGATTGATTAACAGTGCACAGCACTGCTAATTCCAGTTCTTGAAGGTACCAGGCACTTCCAGAAATACTGGGAAAATTCCAGATGGCAAGTGCCCAGGAGGGAATGATTTGTTTTGCTAGGTTCTGCCAAACTAGACTCAATTATGAATTTATCTGATATAAAGAAAAAGCCACACTTACAACTTCTGGACCACAAACACCTTTCCAATCTCAGAATATTCAAGCCTAGACTAAGGAGGTTTTTCCTATTTGTGAACATGTGCCGTTCTTCCATGAAGTATATATAGCTTCAGGGAGGCTATTCTTGCAAATCGCAAATGTGCAAGACCCTCTGCACCACAAATGGCGTCATGCACAGATGACACCATCATAAGGAAAAGTGCGTGGAGACCTAGCTCCTCAAACATGGTGGGACGCATAAGCTCTTCAAGTGTCTAGCAAGAGAAGATGACAAAGGCAGTAATAGTTGTGTTCTCCGCGAGACGAGAGAACAAGGAGCATGCTCAGAGGAACTTGAAAACTAACTATTAGGGATATGTTTTGTCAAATAATGAAAATAAGTAGATACTATATTAATTAATTAAATTACTTTAATCTTATTAATCGCATAAATATTTCTTGGTTCCTGGGGTAATCCCATAAATGGGGTAGTCACTAAAATTCAAATTATCATGTTCTATAGTAAGTAATGTTTACAGTTTACAGCACAGGTAGGAACAAATATAGGAATAGCTTATGTGTACTAAAGAACTTTTTTTACTCCAACTTCAGGGAAAATACATTATACCTGAGTCATATAAACATACCATCATTTATATGAGAAAAGGACTTAATGAAGCACTCTCAGCTGTTATATATAATCATTATTTGAGATAATTTGAACTGATGAGAGAAGCAGGCAATTTGAAATTATATTTTGCATAAAGAGAATTCAGTGTCTAATAAGCAAATAATAAATTATAATATAGACTGCAGTTAAGTCTCATTTCCCATATAAAGTTTACTCTTTTGCATGTCTTTTTACTTGCTTTTGACACTATCAGTTGTGTGTGGAAATTGAGTGAATTCTCTAAGAACTTTCTGCTTTTAGATAAGCCCATAAATTTTGGTTGGGCAATATACTATTTTTAACTCTAGGGAAATTTCCTGAACTCTCTCTCTCTCTGTGTGTATAAAGAGAGAGAGAGAGAGAGAGAGAGAGAGAGAGAGAGAGAGAGAGAGAGAGACTCTATTATATCAAAATACTGACTCCTAGTATGGCTTTGGTTTTAATATTAAGAGGCACTGTGTAGGCAAAATGCATATCATGGATTTCTTACCTCCTTCACCTTGTATTCTCCCATTACACTGAACCAAACATTTAGGATAATTCATTCTATTAAAGGTTGGAAATAGCCTATATATGAGTTTTTTTTCTTTGTAAGGCATTTTTGGAACAATGTAATTTCAACTAATTATAACATCTATATAAAATTTTACTTATAGTTTTCTGTGTTCTAGATTGTCATGTTGTAGGGCTAGAAGCAAGTGAGTAGACAATTACACCCTTGTAGAATACTTTTGAGCATACCAAATCAAATTGTTTCATTTCTTTTTTGCTGTTCAGGTGGAGTGTGGCCACTAGAGTGCAGGTGCTTGGAAGACAGAAAGAAAAGGGGAACTCTATGAGTCATGTGAATTTATACTGAGAAAATGTCATGTCTTCAATATGATACATATTACTGCTTCTCACTGCCTCTTCAAAAAGGACCTAGAAAGAAGACTAAGTAAGAATTAGTCCATACCTATTCTTCTTTCTATTTTTTTTTTTTTTTGGTTTTTTCGAGACCGGGTTTCTCTGTGGCTTTGTGTCCTGGAACTAGCTCTGTAGACCAGGCTGGTCTCGAACTCACAGAGATCCGCCTGCCTCTGCCTCCCAAGTGCTGGGATTAAAGGCGTGCACCACCATCGCCCGGCCCTATTCTTCTTTCTATGGATGATGAAAAATAGTTAAGGTTAAATAGCAAAAGATGAGGGATGTTCAACTAACAAATGGCAAATATATAAGCTAGCTAGTAACTGGAAATTAAGAGTACTCTAGTTTCTTTTGAATAATAATTAGAACTTTGTGGGCATTTCAATGATAACAGTTTAGTTTCTCATCTTGAACATCTAAAATCTGGTATTCCTCTGTGACAGGAATGTATTTAGCACTAAAGTTGCAGATGAGCATGCTAGCTACATTCCTCCTGTACTATGTGATTAGATAGGAACAGAAGCTTTAGGCCAACAGTCTTTGCTCAGTCTTTGAAAGATATAATTAAAAGAACAAGTATGTCAACAGATGTAGTTGGACCGGGAAGAGCAAACAAGTAGATTCATTTCTGTTATAGTTCTCTTGTTGATTCAAGCAAGCTATGGCTTTAACTTAGAACATGTCTGCTACAGACATTCCTACTTAGAATGTCATGTTTCTGACATGACTCTGCACACCAGGTCCTGTGCTTTGAGATCCTTCCACACCCTTAAAGATCAATGCAATAACCATCGAAAGTGAAGTGAATTAAGGCAACTGAGAAGCAGCAAAGGAAATGCAACTTGGCTTTGGTTTGATTCATCAGCAATTGACATAACTAAACCTCTTTCCAAGGAGAAAGGAAGGCACCGGGGGCCCCCCTACAGCATCTCTGCATGCAGGTGTCACAGCACACAGGTGTGACTACAAATCCTACGGTCACTGCCTTACTGTTCCTCTTCTTCTGCTGTCTGACATGTATATTAGTTTAAAAAGGTATTTTCAAAGAGTGCAAGGCATTCTTTTTGGAACTGTTTACGATTGACTAGAATGATTTTTTTTAATAACAGAAGTGGATATAAAAGGAATAACACACACAAAAAAAGCTGACTCAAGATTGGGTGGAACCAAATTAAAGAAAAGGACACTGCAAAAAAAAAATGAAGGGCATTGTATGTTATATGGTGTCACATATTGTCCTTATTCATTTCCTTAAGATATTGGCACATCCTGTTTTGTATTAAATGATTGAAAATCATAAATATATTCAAAAAGGCAAATGTTAAATGAAGAAAAAGAAAATCTGAAAATATGAACCTGTGAACCACATTTAAAGCAGTAGATTAAATTTAGGACAAACTCAAACCTTTAATCCTGATGTCATGAAAGTGCAGTGTCTAGGCAAAGTCTCCTAAGGAATAAGAATAGCGCCCACCCTCTGCTGCAAAGAAAAGAGGAGGGTATTGCTAGAGTGGTGTCACTCAATTGTAAATCACTGAGTTCTATCCATCATAAAATTAAACAAGACATACAAATATTTAATTTCAGTTGATATTTATAGGTTAGGAAATCACGGATCTGCCAAAAGTGTCTTAGGAATGATTCTGAATCCCAGTTACTTTTGCTCAAGAAAATGAGAGCATGCTAAACTAACCTGAGTGACAATCCTTCACCATATCAATACTGTGCCATAAACTATATTCCTAGAAGTCCCCAAACCTGTATTTTTACAAGTGTCTTTCCATCCAGCAAGCTCCAGTGTTCTTGTTCTGTTCTCAGACAACAGGCAGTCAAAATCAGTAGGGAGCAGAATTTTCAAGTGTTCCCTCTACCATGAGGCATCTTCAGGGACTGAAGTCAAGGCCTGGATTTCTTTTCTTTTTCTTTTGCTTGTTTTAGTGAAGAATTCGAAGACTGTAGTGGGCTCAATAATGACCCCTACTCTTGCCAGTTCTATTCCTACAAATTACTCAGAAGATTAAGCTTGTGTCATTACTTTGGTTGGAAAAAAATAGAATCTTGCCTACTTGCAGGTATCAACTAGGATTCTTGGTTATTTGGCTTGGTTTTGCAGCACAACATTGAATCTGGATTGAGCCCTGTTTTTTTTTTTTTAAAAGAGTCATAATTAAGCTGTATATTATGAGCTAAGATACAAATCAATGGGGTTTAGCTGATGTTCAGTCTCACTAAAATTCTAATTCAATTGATGTGTTAGGTAAAATTGTACAGGTTACTTGAGGGGAGGGGGTTGTTGTCTTTTCCAGCACCAGGGACTAATTACAACCTTTTTAAAAAACGGTGTGCGCAGATTAATCAAGCACAACTGTGAAAAAAGGAGGTTTGTTTTTTTTTTTTTTTTGGCCAAACTTATTTTACAAACACTTTTTTCTGATGTTAGCAATCCCTTAATTTTTTAGTTTTTAGCATTTTGCCTTTCAATATATATTGTTATTTTAAAGCCACACTGTGAAACTGCAGACAGGTAAAACACATTCCCATTGTCTCCCTGGAGTTTTTCTTTTACTTAAAAATGACTATAATAATCTTTTTCTTTCAAATTCATTTATTTCTTTATGGTCTCCAGATACTCAGTGTTTGTGTGGATATATATTCTATGTGATTCTTTGTGTGTGAAAAGAGAAATAATTGTCTTCAATTTACTTCATAACAATATCAAATAAAAAGGAACTTTGAGAAGAGACATTTTATGGAATTAAACATATGCTTAAGTAAGCCAGGCTTCTGAGATGCAGATTTCGTTCTACGAATAAAAGTCAGTGAAAGATTTAAAAATTCTTCTTTCTCATCACAACATCCCAAGTCAAGTCTGCAAATAAGCCTCTGCATCGATTTTCTGTATACATCACCTCCAAATCTTAGTTTCATTGTTGTTTGTGATCATTTGTTTTACCTAAAATCCTTTCCAACACTTTGAAAAACACAAAGAAACTCATAAGCGAATTCATAAACACTGATTTGAGATGAGATATGTTAAATATTGCTTTCTCTTTCTCTGTCTGACGGAGGACTGTGTGCACCTGAAACTTTGACAGTAACATCATCCTGTTTGGATCTGTTCAAAGCCTCCGATTCTCTGAGCGAATGGGTGGCTGATTTCTTCTTCCGTGCTCTCTCTCTCTTCCTTTCCTTGGCGAGGAGTCTATAGTTAATAGCGTTGCCGATGAACAGCCAAATGCCTGATATCACCACAATTGTCCCACTGGCTAGGTACATAAATTTATAGTCTTTAGTTTTATCAACCAATTTACCTATAAGACAGAGAACAATTTTAAGTGAGTCTGATAAAATGACAGCATCACAACTGGGAGAAACTTTCTCAGACAAACTGTATTACTCTTATTTAAATTAAAATCAAATCACACTTTATAGAAAATATTGTAGCTAATATTCCTATATATACTCTCTCTCTGTATCTATCCATCTATCTATCTATCTATCTATCTATCTATCTATCTATCTATCTATCTATCTAT
>JABTXL010002720.1:2516108-2572844 GCA_025134845.1 Neodon shergylaensis
TATCTATCTATCTATCTATCTATCTATCTATCTATCTATCTATCTATGTATATATCAAATTGGGACAAATATCAACAGGATTGCCTTAGCAGTGTATCACATATATTAAAAACTATTTCTGCCAATAAAATAAGTGATCAAGATAAAGTAGATATACATGTATTTGTATATTACTACATAGGAATATGCGGCATATTTTTGTATACAGGCATGTGGCTTCATATGTATTTAACTATTACGTTGCATCAGATACTTTGAGATCACTATTTTCCCATGTTTCTTAGTTACTTTAATTTAATAATGGAAACTTTATAATATTTTGGAAGACCCGGTGGGCTTTTGTGTGGTTCGCTACTGGCTTCTCTGTGCTCATCACAGACTGAGCATTTACCTGTACTAAACTCCTGTGTCGTGACTATGAAGTGATCTCACCTTGTGGACTACAGATGCTTTTTTTACAAAACTGCTTCAATTCTTCAGTTATCAAAACAAGACCCGGCTGCTTTCTTTTCTTTCTTCTTCATTAAGACCTATTTTATTAAATATATGTGTGTGTTTCTGTGTGTATGTATTTGTATGCATGTATTTGTGTGTGCCCCTTTGAGGCCAGAAGTGGAGTTACAGACCATTGTGAGTTCCCTAAGGTGGGTGCTGGGAACTGAATTCTGGAAGAGCAGCAAGTTCTTTTAACTGCTTGGCCATTTCTCTACTTTCCAGACTGTGAACTTTAGATGAGGCCACTTCACAGCTCACCCTTTAAATCAGGATGTAGAGTGTTCTCACCCAATCTCTTCCATAGGTGGTATGCCACTTTGGAGGTTAAACACCTTGGTTTTATTGAATCTGGAAGTTAACCTGGAAGAATTCCTTGGTCCCAATGAATTAAAACTAGCCTGGTGCCACTAAAGCTAAAGGCTAGCTGACATTACGACATTTTTCTTTTTTGAGCTCATGCTTAGTTTTTCCTTTCATTTATGAAAGCATTGTTTTCTTAATAACTCCTAAGGACAAACTTTGATGTGAAGAATTCATAACTGTGATGCAGACAAGTACCCCAGTCCCCATGCAATCTGACTAAAATATAGTTAGCACTAAGTGGAGCCACTTGAAATACTTGCCCACTTGAGAACAATTCTCTGGTTTAATTATGAACGGTTGCCTATGTGTATTTGCACTAAAACACCTACCACCTAACGCCTTTGTGCTTCATACTGGCAGAGGGGCACACAATACCACTAAGGCCTGACAACGACTTGCATGTCTTTCTAATCATTAGAAAATAAAAGATGGAATTTCAATGATAGCCTTAAGACTGAAGAGATAATGAATTTCCCATCTTCACCGAAGCTTCTTTATGTTCTAAAGAAAACAGCTGAACAACTGACTGTAGAAGGATGACAAATTGATATCAGCAAGGCTTTAAGTGCCAGGCGGGCAGACTAAACCCAGGTGAATGAGTTTCCATTCCATGTCCATTACACATATACAAGGATTGTTAGAGATTACACCGCAACCATCAGCATCACCACCACCCCATCATAAAAAACGCTTAAAATCTAACACAGAAGCTTGTTTTAAATTAAATCATGCATGTAATGCATTTGCCATTTGCCTTTGTATTTTAAGTTTAAGTTGTGGAACTATCTGTCATAGTTTCCTTCCAGGAGTGCTCTCAAATATATTTCTAAAGGAAGCCACAAAACAATCCTTACAAAAATCAACAAAAACCCAATGTTTCTATTGTAGCAATTTTACCCTTTTTTCTCCCCCTTTCTGTCTTATCTTTCTCTGTCCTTCTCCCTTTCTTCTCTCATTCTTGCATCTTACTTTCTTTTCTCCTTTTCTTCCTTTCTTCCTTCATTTCTTTCTTTTCTTCTATTTTGGGTTTGTTTTTCATGACAGTTTTTCTAAGTAGTTCTGATTGTACTGGAACTTGCTCTATAGACCAGGCTTGCCTTGAACTCAGGCCTGCCTCTACCTCCTGAGTGCTGGCATCAAAGGTGTATGCTACCACCACTGGCTATGTTTTTCTTTTGTTAATAAAAAAAGTCAGGCTATTTTCTCAACTTTTTGATGTGATGGTACATACATGAACCTGATTACCTCAGTAGGAATTTTAGAATAGACACTTCTATAGACAATTTAGAAACCATTTCACATATTAAAAATCTACATGTGGTCTTCATCACTTATGAATATGTAACAGATATTTACTCAAAAAACTAAACTTGAATGCATTTTTCTTATCTTTGCATTCTGTATCAATGATATAAAAGTGAGCTACCTTAGGCAAAAACTCAAACCAACATAGCTAATGTATTCTCATAAAGACCCAGATTCTAATCCTTTCAGGATAATATTTTATATTTTTGCTCATTTCTATGTAAGCAAAATATGAATCTGTTCATCAAAAAACAGTCACACTTTATTCTTGTGATATATTCTTAAATAATAAAATAATTGATGCACATAAAAATCCTGAAGTTATACTAACCATAAATCTTATATAAGCTCATAATTTTCTAAGTCCAAGATTTTGAGTGAAAATTTCAAGTACAAAACCTCTCCAGTCTTTTATACAACTAGAGTTAGTCAAAGCCACATTAATCACTGCCAAGAAATACTTCTTCATATATATTTAGGTTATTCTTAAATATTCTTACCAGCTATAGGAGGGCCGAGAAGAACGGGGCAACACTCCATAATGGTGACAAGTCCCACGGCACTGGAAAACCTGGCAGGTCCAACAAGGTCCATGAGAGTTTCAAAGAGGACACTGCTAACACTTCCAAATCCAAACCCAAAGAATATAGAGTAGACCACCAATGCCGGGTAGGTATCTGCCAGGGGGCAGAGGAGATGGCATACGCCAGTGAATATAACTGAAAAGCTGAAGAAGTACTGGATGCGTGGACGGATTAACTTGGAGTTGGCTATTAATCCTCCACAAGGTCTAGCAAACATATCCACAAAAGCCATCACAGACAGCAACAAAGCTGAGTTATATTCATCCACTCCTTTGTCTTTAGCATATGGAGCCAAGAATATAATAGGGGCAAAAAACCCTAGAAACATAATGACATTTCCAGATAGGTAGATCAAAAATCCTCTATGCTTAAAAAGGCTGAAATCTAAAAATTTATTAATTTTTTCTGCTGTCGATTGCTTACTGACTTTCTTCATAGTTTCATCATGTCTTGAACCAACCTTACTTTTAGACTTCGACTGACGTGTACTTTGCTGGACAGGTCTCATGAGGCACCCAGCCACACAGGAGTGCAAAAATATGCCTCCCAAAATCAAGAAGCTCCCCTTCCAGCCGTAACTGTTAAATAGGTACTGATTAAAGGGAGCCAGCGAGCTTAAGAAAACAGGACTTCCAGCCATGGCCAAGCCGCTTGCCATGGGCCGTCTCCTATAGAAGTATTTTCCGAGTATTGTTAAGGCTGGTTGCAGGTTGAATGCTAATCCTATACCTAAAACAGAAAACAAAGGGGGAAAGAAAACACAAGCATATTATATCACTCTCCAAAGAAATTCCTCAAAATGTGCACTATACAGGATAAGAGAGACTGGTAGCAGTGGATTCCAATCTTTGTGGATTACAAGTGGAAATATAATTGTACAAAAAACTAAATTGGTTCTCATAAAAAAAACATAGTAAGAATGTTTTCCGAGCCCTTTATTAGTAAGATGGGGAACTACTGAGGTATGACAGAGATACAACAGAATAGGCTACAGCAAAAATATAATTATGAATTCTTAACCAGAATCATATAATCTCACAGATAAATTAACCCCTTCCTTCTCACACAGGCTTATATGCAAATAAACAGGCTCTATTCACTTCTAGTGAGAATGCAGATGACTCTGGTAGTGCAGTGGAATGGTGCACAAACTACAAGACTCCCAATTTTCAACCGTCTTCTACCTCCCCATAAATATTCCTGTCAACACCATGTCATAATAAAACAGAGAAATAAAATTACCCCATTATTTCATTCCACATCCATCTCATTCTAAATTGAGCATCTAGAGATGGGTTGAATAAAAATATTTTTGGAATATATTTCATTTTAGGGAGTTTTAGTTGATTCTTTGGGGCCAAGATCGCACCATGAAATCCTTGGCAGTGCTGGTCCCACCTTTGAGAGACAAATTCCTTCTTTCAGATCACCCAGACATGACAGTATTCAGCTGCATGTATGAATCTTTCTTTTATAAACAGACAAATTGACTTATGCAAACCATTTTCATTGCAACATTAGCATTGGTACTATTCTATTTGTAAAGGACTCTTGAGGTAAGAATCCTTTAGCCTACTAATTTGAATGAATTGAAACCATGTTGCTAAATGGTTAAGAACTCAACTCTGCGCTACACAACACTAAGTCCAACTCTTGATGACATTTTTCTGAAATAAACTTTCCCTCAAAGCTGTGGAAGGAGTCAAAACTATAATTTAGGAAAAACAGGCTGCGATCCTCCCACTTTCTTTCAAGCACACCACTGAGATATGTAGACTAAGAATAATGAGATTGATTCCTGGCAGCTTATGGAGAGGCGGCTTGTAAGCAGAGGATCTGAACTAAAAACCCAGGTATCAGATTTCAATTATCTTTCTTCATTTTCTCCCTGATAAAAGTGGAGAACATGTCGGGCGATGGTGGCGCACGCCTTTAATCCCAGCACTCGGGAGGCAGAGGCAGGCGGATCTCTGTGAGTTCGAGACCAGCCTGGTCTACAGAGCTAGTTCCAGGACAGGTTCCAAAGCCACAGAAAAACCCTGTCTCGAAAAAACAAAAACAAACAAAAAAAAAGTGGAGAACATTTGTTTTTAGATCTTATGTCAAGAAAAGTGATGCACCGGTGACACTGGGACCCAAACACATGAAATTGTTTTGGAATAGGAATAGTGTCCGTGTATAGGTATGTTCTAGCATAGGAACATCAAAACCATGACCTCTTTAGTACACCCTCGCTTTCTTCTCTGCTGAGATAGGAGATAGGACATAAGGAACATATGAATATCCTCTCCACAACAGCGTTGCTGAGCTCTGATATGTTATGCTTAGATTTGGCATTTAAAGGGTTTTCCTATATAAAAAGTCAGATTAACATAGAGAGGTTACAAATACAGACATTTTTTGTCAGTATTATTGTTTATTGTTCTCAGTTTGCATCCCAGGTGGGTCTTGAACTCACTATATAGCTCAAACTAACACTGGACTCAGAATCTCTTGCCTCAGTTTCCCTAGTGCTGGTTTGTGGTGCATTTGTACCACAATGTCTGCAAGGCAGCCTGCAAAGCCTGTTGTTTTCGTCAGATGGTTTACATGTATAAATGTGGAAATGTGGATGGATCTCAACTCAAACATGAGACAAAAATGTTCATTTAGCCCTTATTATCTATTCTTCTCTTAAAACATGAAATGTAGATTTTTTTTTTTTTTTGATTTTCGAGACGGGGTTTCTCCGTAGCTTTTTGGTTCCTGTCCTGGACCTAGCTCTTGTAGACCAGGCTGGTCTCGAACACACAGAGATCCGTCTGCCTCTGCCTCCCGAGTGCTGGGATTAAAGGCGTGCGCCACCACCGCCCGGCTAAAATGTAGATTTTTAAATTAAATTTATTGATAAGGAAAATAAAAATCTTGCTCTTCTATATACAGTTTATGTTGGTTTAAGTGAAAGGGACTTCCTCATTGAGGCAGTGTGACGTCATTCTGGACATTTGTGAGAGTGTTGGTAAAGGCAGGACGTTTCAATAAGGGAGAATAGATGAAGGACGTTTCAATAAGGGAGAATAGATGAAGGACGTTTCAATAAGGGAGAATAGATGAAGGCTAAAGAGGTTTCTCTGTCACTCATTAAATCACAATTGCCAGTGACTTTATTGTTGACGTTAAATCGTTGTTATCCCAAAATATATACTTGACACTATTTTAAACTTATATGGTAAGTCAAATACTCTAAACAGGAATAAAAAATGTTTCATAAACAAAGTTGTTATACTAGAAGGTATTTACAATATCACCTCAACTGACTCAACAGGAAAAAGTAACCAAGTCAAAAACAGCTAAAGCTTTTTCATTTCCATATCTGTGGAGTGACACATGACTGTATGATAACTTTTAAAAATCATTTCTTAAAATGAAATGTTTCGCCCTACTGTAGGAAGTACTTTAATGATTCAGATTAAAAGACCCCAGAATAAACTTGCTTTTTAAAACAAACTGAAACAAAACATTAAGAATTTATAACTTCTTCATACTTTTTATACCATTTAGATGAGAGCAGAACCCGGCTCACCTCCAATTAAGCCAATTGTGAGGTAAAGTTGTATCACACTGTTACTGAAGGAAGCCAAGATCATTCCGGTACAGCATAGCAACCCTCCAGTTATCACCACTGGCCGGCTGCCATAGTTGTTCACCAAAATACTACTGACAGGACCTGAGGTAGAAAAGTGATAAAGAAATATTAGTTGAGGGGGACAAAGACTTATCCTAAATATGTCTTTGTTCTGAATGCCGGGAAAGTGCAGTTTAGCAATCAAGACAGATTAGTTCATGTGTGGTAAAATTGGGACTGTCTAATGTGTCACGTAGACTGGTTTGTTTTTAACTTTTAGTTTTGCATTACTTTTTTTTTGAGACAGAAGTCTCAAATTCTTAGAAAAAGGGTGATCCTTCTGTCCCAAAGTCCTGATTATCTGGGACTAAAGGAAAGTATCACCATTAGTAAAGCTGATGAGTTACTTTCTTTCATTTACTTTATAAAAATTTATTTTATTTTAGTGTGTTAAGAAGTGTGTGTGTGTCTAGTGTGTGTGTCTGTGTGTGTGTGTGTAGTATATGTGTCTGTGTGTGTGTATGTGTGTGTTTGTATTAAGGTTAGAAGAGGTTAATTAGATTCCATAGAGTTAGTATTACAGCTGCCAAATGCAGGTGCTGGAAACCAAACTTAGGTCTTTGCAAGAGCAACAAGTACTTTTAGCTGCTGAACCCACTACTCCTATCCCTGGTAAGAATTTTTTAAAACCACATTATAAAAACACACTAAAATAAATTGGAAATATTTAATATATATAGTTTTTAAAACTGATACCAATCAAATGTAATGCAAAAGTTTTCAATAAAATACAGCTAAACAGGCCTCAAGCATCTCTCCAATGGTGGTAAACTCACATTACAAAAATCCAGAATTATATACAGCTTTGGCCTACATTTCAGAAATAATGTGTGTATAGGCATATAAGTTATTAACTGGAGCTCATGTTGTTAGGTACACTCAGATATAGTTTTTCTTTAATACCAATTTTATTGACTCTTATTTTTTCTAATATTTTATTCTTAAAATTATGTGTGTTCAGTGCATACACGTATGTGTGCATATGTGTATGCACATGTGTGTATGTGTGTGTCTGGGCATATGTGAACATGAACACATGCATGCATAGGTATAAACATGTCAGTGCTCATGCCTCCAGAGGTCATAACAGGTTATCAGGTTCCCTGGGCTGCAATGCCTTGAAGCTATCTTTCAGGCCCACATTTTCTTCATTTAAGATTCTGATTGTGGTTAGTCCACAGCAACCACAATCCCACTAGTATAGCTATCACAATATACATGCTTAGGTTATATATTACATTCCATGATTTACAAGATCATGAATAATCACTCACACGTTAACCATATGAAACACACTTTAACCATATGAAAATGAATACTGACTTTGCCCCAAAGTTCTTTGTGTGACCCGTTCTCTTAATGACATGTAAGCAGCAGCATGAAAGCTTACAGAACAAGGTCAGCTCCTTGGAGGAAGCTGCCTGAGGTAAGAGGTAATCCTACCTCCTCGGCAAAGAGAACTCTGAGGCCTGAGTCTGAGACTCAAAGGAAGGAGTTTCAGAAATAACTTACAGAATTTATTTAACATATATTTCCAATACATTTGGGTGGGTGTACATGCAAATAAAAACCCTTGGGAATAATTAAGATCATTAATATCATGTATATTTAATTAACTGCAGGGACACTGTTTTAGGAGTTATAAAATAGAAGTTCTGAATATTAAAGCATTGTGTTTTACTTGTGTAGACAGCATTTACTTTGCTGACTTGCAAAATACTAATGCAACTTAATAAGTGAACGTAATCTGCCGATGAAGAAACAATTTCCTTTGACATCTCTTCCATACCTGAAAATTACATTTACCTGCTACTAGGAGTACTGCTTTAAGGGAAATAAATACAACATTAGGCCAGAATTGTCAAAGTCAGATCTAGAAAAATAATTTTTTTCCAATGCTTCAGGACAGGGTTTCTCTGAGTAGCTTTGGAGCCTGTCCTAGAACTGCCTTTGCAGACCAGGCTGGCCTCGAATCACAGACATCCACCTGCCTCTGCTTCCCAGGTACTGGGATTAAAGGCATGCATCACCACCACCCTGGTAAAAAATAAATTTTTAACCTATAGTACAATTTCAAATTTTGCTGAATTTGATCATATTGTATTTTAAAATATTTATGTGGCTAAAGTTAACATATATTGAAATTCAGTTATCATTATGTTTACATTCTTTCAGTAAATATAATTAGTTACAATGTAATCTTCAAATGAGATAACTAAAAAATATAAAATCTTATATTTAAAGTAGTAGACAAGATAACATTATTTATTTATTTATTTATTTATTTATTAAAGATTTCTGTCAAGATAACATTTTTAAAAGACCTTATGGAATACATGCACTTCCAAAATTGCTGAGAAACAAGAGTAAAGGGAAATGATTACAACAAATGAGAAAAGCACAATTATGTGCTTAGTATGGTAAAGGTTACTTGAGGACATAAGAACAAAATAATTACATATTATATAATACTTAATATAGTCCTATTATCTAGAAAAAGGGGCATCTCTTTTGGAAGGCACATACCAAAATTAAAAAAACTTTGAGTGAAAAAAATCACTAATAAAGTAAGTCTTATTTTTGCTAGAAAAGGATTACAAATGGGTTATATCGTACAGAATATAGCCATACAGAATATCATTTAACTAAGGCACACAGTTTAATGTAAAATTATTTATTAAGGTTAGAACGTCCATTGTATCTTGACTGAAATCTTTGTAGAAATGATAGAAGGAACACAAGCATCACTCACTGTTACCTTGACTTTCTTTAAGTAACAGTAGCAAATGACAAAGAAAGCATTGGATGAGATGGACACAACCCATGGGTGTAGATATAAAAATAATTGAATATAAGAATAAATTGGTTATGATTAATTATTAAACTCGGGTATAGATTGTAGCGTGAAGCGGCGGGCCGCTTCCCGCCGCTCAGCTCCCAGCCACCAGCTAGCTTTACCCAAAATAATTACACGGAAACTGTATTCTTTTAAACACTGCTTGGCCCATTAGTTCCAGCCTCTTATTGGCTAACTGTCACATCTTGATTAACCCATTTCTAATAATCTGTGTAGCACCACGAGGTGGTGTCTTACCAGGAAGGATCTTAACCTGTGTCCATCTTGGAGAGGAGAGCTATGTCAACTGCCTGACTCGGCTTCTTTCTCCCAGCATTCTGTTCTGTCTTCTCCACCCACCTAAGGGCTGTCCTATCAAAGGCCAAGCAGTTTCTTGAAGTTGAAAACAACAGATAGATAGATGACACTCCCACATCAATAGATGATGATTCATAAAAGTTTTTTTTCCTATTTCTCTTCTCAAAATTAGTTAACTGACTCAGTGTAATTAAGCTTCATTGGATTCAGTTATCTTCAGCATTGCCTAAGCTCCTAGGATAAAGCCAACTGACTCACGTAAAGAACAACATAATAAGGGAAGCACACGATAATCTTAAAACGACTCTAATCTAGGAAAGGAAACAATGAATGCAATTTTATGAAGGACAATAGGTGTTATGATAGACAGTAAACACATGATCTAAGGTGTTCACCAATTATTAGGACCAACAAATGAATACATTCTTGGCTCTTGAATTGCAGACCCCATTTTCTGTGTGGTGATTGAACAATGCATGGATAAAGTACATAATTAATGACTATATTTATCAGTATCTTTGCTTAAATTGCACAAATACAAACTTGAGCTTAAGCCATGGATCACAATTTAACTTTTAATATATGGCAAACAATTGTACATCTGTACCCATTGGTTGAGTCAATCGTATCCAATACGTCTGTACCCATAGGTTATGTCAACCTCATCCAATGCTTCCTTTGCCATTTGCTACTATTAATTAAGGAGAGCCAGGATAACAGTGAGTGATGCTTGTGTTCCTTCTACCATTTCTACAAAGATTTCAGTCAAGATATAATGAAAGTCCTAACCTTAATGAATTAATTTTATGTTAAACTCTGTGCCTTAGTTAAATGATATTCTGTGTGGGTATATTTATATAACTTATCTATAATCCTTATTCCAGCAAAAATAAAATTTACTTTATTAGTGATCCTTGCAGAAATAGCCCAAACTCTTTTCTTCTTAACATTAGCACTTAGGGAATTCATAAAGTATTCTTGATTTGTAGGAGCTATGAATATATTTTAAAGGTATGATATAAATTAAGACATTCTTTTATGGAAAGAATCCATAAATGCTCACTAAGAGCCAGAAGAGACATTGAAAGTAATCTTCATCACCAAGAGGCACATCTCTTCAATATATTAACAGTTTGGTTTATTATAAAAAAAAGAAAGAGGAAGGTGAAAGAACAGCAGACATTCTCATGATACAGAGTATTTCTTAGCTATCAACTGGATCTGTAACCAAAAGTGTTCCTTTTTCCACAGTCTTAGGACTGCTTACATCCTAAATGTACTTATTTTCTTTTTGTCAGTAAGTCTTAATGTTTAAAATCAGTGTATTCTTTATATAATCACAATGCTTAATAAACATATTAAACATATGGTTATTAGTTGCATATAACATATATTTAGTAAATATGATATATATTATGATTATTATTCATATCAGTGATGAACAGTCCCATCTGCAGAGTTATATCTGACTCCATACCTAAACAGCATAAAGGCAACATTCATTAAAATACTTCTGTTTGATAGTGAGCTTCATAGACAGACAGACAGACACACACACGCTTGTGCACACACACACACACACACAGTCATACACAAAGGGTGGGTATAAAAATAACATTTATTTCCAAAACACAAGAAGATTAGATTGCATGCATATAAGACAGGTCCAGACATGAGTTTGTGAGATACTCATTTCTAAACAATCTCAGAATTATAGAAACTGGTCACTTCCATGAAATTGCAATATTAAAGTTCATGAGTGAATACTATAGGCCTCACAGCATGCTACGAATCTCTGTTTGCCCATTCTCAGAGGTCCTGTAGCAACAATAGATGTTAGCATACACAACAAAAGTGGATTTCTTCTCACTTCATGCGTCATGCTCATGCATTTTATTATAAATTTTTACAGGTAGCTGCCATATCCTATTATTAGTTAACTGTGGTTATGATTATGCCTTCCAGATAGTGTGCTAAGATTTGTAAAGGCAGTATTCCGTAGACTTGCCATGGCAATCCCATGACTGAACTGCCTAACAAAACCTAACTGTTAATGAAATTGAGGTACAAATACTTTGATTTATTTATGGGTCTCTTAATATTAGGTAGTAAAATGTAGATTGAGTCAGGGACATTTGACAACAGAACTTTTTTAACTATTGTGCCGAGAATATTCAATATGATGGATTTAAGACAACTAGACATGTTTGCTTCCAGTGTGGAATCTTATCTGACATGGGGGAATATACAGAATTCCCTAATTGGTAATGGGACAGCTAAACCAGACTAGTCTGCAAATAGTGTGTGTGTGTGTGTGTGTGTGTGTATGTGTGTGTGTGTGTGTCACAATTACCACCTTTTACCAACATAATGCTCACTTTTCCTTCAGGGAGTCTGGAGTTTTGGTACACACTAAACGGTACACAGCAGCAAAAAATGCCTTTGTGACCAGCTCACTAATAAAAGCACTACACCAACTCTCTAATTAGTTTCCTGGTACACAAGTCTTCATGACTTTTGTCACAATGATTTCTGGGAAAATGAGACAGTGTGACTCCATGGAAATAAAGAAGAGTCTGGTAAGTTCGGACCTGATATTCTCTCTACTTACCCATGGGCTCTCCCTTTCCTGGTTTGATTTCGTGTGTTCACTGTAATATATTAAGGCCACAAAAAAGAATTAGCCTCACACGTTAGGTGAGTCTTGTGAAACTTGAAACTTTTGAGTGAATCATTGAAGCAGAAAATTGTATCAGGGACTCTGAATGCAGATATCCTTCCCATAGCAAAGGTCAGATATGATCTACATATGCAGACAAGCCTATTTCATACATTATTATGCTTTGGAAACACAGGCTCAACATTCTTGATCCTCTTTTCTTTTGCTCTACATAAGTTAACAGGACATGATAAATTCTAAGAGAAAAATTGGAGTGCAAAATAATAAATGTTTCAAAAAACATACTTGATCAAACCTACAGTCAGGAACTGGAACTGAGCATCCATTGGAGTGTTATGAAATTTGATACACACCATAAACACTAACAGAAGAAATGATAAAATATTGTAATTTATTTTTTATATGCTCTATTTCAAATTTGAATTGGTGACATCCTGTCAAATGAAATGGGAAAATGAAACTGTACAAGATTCCAAGAAGTTACTTGGTTACAGAAATGTACCTAAGTTCACTACAGTAGTATTTTAAAACTAACAACAGCTTTTTTATTTGCTATATTTTTCATAGCGGTATTTTGAATTAGGAAGTGTTATTATTTTAATTTAGACAGAGGATAGACCCTTATCCATTTCTTTACCTTATGTTTATTTTGCCAAAATTTTGTGATTAAAATCTCCCTTTCTGCCTCTCCATGTAGGCTTCCACTTGCGGATAAACATGCGGGAATATTCCTAGGCAGATACCACTGCTTTTATGTACAATGAATAGGATGAAAACATTGCACACGGGAATCATATTCAGTGACCATGGTCCTCACTGATGACTTTTCTGTTTGATTCACTGGCAGTCATCCTAATTTGTGTTAGCTGAAGACACCAGAGTGCACTGACTTACATTCAGTGAGCATTTCAAGTGCCTGAATAAGATGGGGATATTTTAATGAGGGCTTTGAGTAACTGTAGATACCAAGGAAAGGGATTAACATGGTATGTAATATCTGATACATAAAGGGACAGGGGTCATGGAGGACAAGATGCTCCAGAGCCATCCCTTGTATTCATTCCCTTTGTTCTCTCTCTTCTCTCTGTCTCTGCTTCTCTATTTCCCTCTCTCCCCACTCTCTCTTTCTCCTTCTGCCTCTCCCTTTCTCTGACATCTATATGAACTAGGTATATACATTTCTCTTTCTGGGTGTGGATTATCAAACTTTGACTAGTGTCTAAAATTTTAAAACTTGAGAAAAGATAATATTCTAAAATTATATCTAATATATGCCTTATCTTTCATTAAATTTGAAGACTAGTAATAACATCTATTTAAAATAACTGTTTAAACTATTCTCACATATTTCATAAATTAGTATTGTCTTTTATACCCTCACTTGATGAGTTATAATCATATAATTTCTTTTTTGGTGTCTATTTTACAAATAATTCTCAGATGCATTTAAAATATTTATTTGAATTTAACAGAAAATAAATGTAATATAACTAAAGAATTTGCAAATAGGTTTCCACTTTTGGTAATTAAGTTACAAGAAGCCATTTTCAAACACATTGAATGAGGTAAGATTGCATTGCTACGGTATTCTCAAATACATACTTGAAACATATGAGAAAATAAAATGTTTAATCACGAATAATTCTTTGACAAATGCATGTGTTTCCTTCAGCTACCATAACAGAACGTCAGATTATAGCGGTATATTATGTGTGCTTTAGTACATAAAGCTTGCCTGAAGATCAGAGAGCAAAGCAGCCACATTAGTCAGCCATACAGGCCAAGGAGTTGTGGTACACACCTTTAATCCCAGGCCTCAAGAAACAAAGGCAGAGGGATCTCTGTTCATTCAAGGCTACCCTGAGCTACACAAGATGGAATCTGTCCTAAAAGAGAAACAGAGCTCGCACAAATGTGATCCTAGTACTTGGGATGGCATGTCTTTAATCCCAGAAGTAGGGAGGTAGAGCCAGGAGTCATATGGCTGGGAGGAGAGAGGAATATAAAGGTGAAGAGACAGGAACTCATAGGAATGTGGAGTGTAGAGTGTGCAATCTTCAGGATGTGTGGAGACAGGATCTCGCCCATTTTTGGTCTGAGGTAGTGGTAAGAGCCATTGGCTGGCTGCTTTGCTTTTCTGATCTCTATGTTGTACCTGAATATGTGTCTTTAGGTTTTTATTATTCATGCTATACTAGACACTTTGTGGTTTAAGAGAAGAAATTTATTTCTACAGATAAGAAGTTCTGAGTATGAACAAAGTACATTTCATCCCGAGTCCTCTTTGCACCATCACAATGTGTGTACATATGTAGACACCAGGAAATAGAAAGCTCGCTGGTGTCTCATAAAAATCCTCTTCCTTTCAGTTTAGAACTCCAAATATACGGCCTCTTAGGTTTTCTTAGGAACTTCATTTTCAAATATCACTATATGGAGTTTGGTATTATCAAAAGAAATTTGTAGGAAAAATATTCTTTAATAACAATACAGGTATGCACATTAATTACTCTATCTTTAAAATTTTGATTTTTATTTTGTGAAAATGCATGTTTGCATGGATATATCCATGTGCACCCTCTGTGCATGTATGGTACCTGCAAAATCATAAGACACCATCAGAGCCTGGATCTACAGTTTCAGGAGGTTATGAACACGTGAAGGATGGGAACTGAACCTATGCCCTCTGCTGGAACAGCAGAACTCTTAACATCAGAATCATCTCCCAAGCTTTACCTTCCCTATCTATATTTTCATAGAGAGACAATTGTAGGAGAGTGGTTTTTGGCGGGTCGTTACAAATAATTTTTACTGTGTCATTAATTTTTGGTAAGTTAAAGATTTGATTGATATAAAATCAAATTTTCTTGATTGACCTCAAAGTATGAATTAAACAATTATTTAGCAATTTCATTATGAAAACAATACAAAAGAAAAGTTTTGATATGCTTACCTACTAATAATGAATACATATTTAGGTTATAAAGAACTCAGTCTAGGGAAGACATCTTAGTGATCAATGTATAATTCTTTGATACTTCTGTCTTTTGCTTAAATCGCCTATAACACTATTATATAATTCTACTGGAATAGAAGATGTGGGTTCTTGTAGCCTATAATATTTTTAATAATAAGGTATAGATGATATTTTTAAAAGAAAGAGAAAAACTAAAAGAACAAGGTTAAAAAATAACAGAAAAACCAACTCAGATAAGAACGAATGAAAATTTATGACCTGTTTTCCCCGTGATTATTCATTATTTTTAAAGTCATTGGCAGTGAGCACCAGAGCATTAAGCATTACAGAAATCTGTAATAAATTCCATTAAATTCATAGTGTCATAATGATGCAATATAATAAAAGTATTACAAGTAAGAATCATCTTAATAAATTCCATGCAGCCTATCAAGCTAGACCAAAACAATTAAATGAGAAAGTTTTTCCTGAATGCTTACTACAAAGTGCCCATATATGAAGACGAGTACCTTCCATATCCATAGCATTCTGCTGTGAACATGGAAGAAGGAAATTTCTCAAATACATTCGGGGCTTGGGACACAAATGATCAAAAGCTGACACAGAAGACAAACAAAAACAGAGAAATAAAAGAAATATGTATTAAGTAGCAGGTTAGAGACAGAAAAAACTTTGATTTGTGATACAAACACACACAAAATAGACTGGTCACACTCCTGTTTGCCTACCTTACGTCAGATCACACCAAAGAACAATTTAGCAGGGTTTACGTGTACTGTGTATACTACCTACATGGCTGTAGCCAGGTGAAAGAAAGTACAAAGAAAGACAAAGCCCTAATAAAATACAACCTCCATCAGTTATAGAACCAGCACGGCTACATTTGATGCGTGAGTATTACCTAGTCCTTCTACAAAATGTAAACATTCTATTTCCCTTGAATAAGAAAGAAAACCAACCACAGACCCCTGTGAATTTATTTTCAGAGTCTTGATGCCAAGAAATGTCACAGGCAAACCTTTGTAAAAACATGCAGCACTCGCATGAGTCTCTTTGGAAATTTGATGTCATGATTTCCATAGAACTTTGCCCAGGCTGCAGGTGTTTTTGCTTCTGTTTCTTTAGAGGAACACATGCCTTTACCGGCATAGTTACCAGTTCATGTAGAATGACAGATGGTAGACATTTATCGATAAACACAATGGCCCTAAACTTGCTTTTCAAAATCACATTTTATTATTTTTTTAGATTTTAATATAATTACATCATTTCACCCTTCCTTTTCCTCCCTCCAAACCCTCCCATGCTACCCCCTCTTACTGTTTTTCAAATTCACGGTCTCTTTTTAATTGTTGAATACACGCATACACACACATGCACACCCTGTATAATGTTAATTGCATATAAATGGACATAACACAACTCCAATACCTAAGGCTCAGGGATCACTGTGGGAGAAGGGGTAAATACATGCTTTCCAGGTGGCTATCTGTGTTGCAAATTAAACTGTACTAAGGTTTGACATCGTTATGATAACTAAAGAGAAATTAATTAAAATGTTTTTATTGGCCAAATGCAATAGTAATAAAAGAATTCAGCAAATGTTTCAAACACCCCTAGAGTATCAGGTGAAGCACTGCTTTCTGTGGTTGTTATGAAAGAGACAAAGAGGAAGAGCAACAAAGCCAGCCAGATTTTACAAGGTCCACCCCAACGAAGCATGTGCAGAGCTGCACAGCATACGCAGAAAGTTTATGCGCTGAGATATTCCAAAAATCATGAGCTTATTGCCAGACCCTGAGTCCCTAGAGAACTGTGACCCTAAAAATACAGACTAAACCCCTAAATATTATAACCACACACTTAAAAATAAATCGTTCCATGTTCTATGTGATGCACTCCCATGTTGTTGCATTGTCACAAAGGCTGTCCCAACCAAGAACTTCCAATACTCAGTCTGCAAACATAAGTGCGGCATCATTTGCAGAAACTGCTTCAGTTCAGCATCATATTTTAAAGACACGCAAACATCCAAAAGTGAATCAAGTATTAAAAGTGCTGGACTACTTCTTTAAGAGATCCTCAGCTTAATATTTAATGCTATCCAATATTTAATTAATGATAATGAAGGTACTAGCCAATCTGGTGTGAGTGTGTATGTGTGTGTGGTATGTATGTATGTATGTATGGATATGTGTGTATGGTGTATGTGTGTATGTATATGTGTGCCTTAAGGTACATGTGCACACATGCATGCATTTATGAACGTGAAGGTCAGAGGCTGATGGCATACGTCCTCCGCAATTGTTCTCCATTTTAGCTTTTGAGACAGGGTCTCTCACTGACTCTGCAGCCAACTGATTTGGGAATGCTAACCAAACCAAAGATCCTCTCATATTCAGTTTCCTGTTACTATGCTTATAGAGGCATAACACCCTGATCAACTTTTGACAAGGGTGTTTATTGTCTAAAAGCAAATTATACAAATGTAACTAAGCCAGGCTGTGGTGGTATATGCCTTCAATCAAAGCACTCAGAAGGCAGAGGCAGGCAGGTCTCTGTGAGTTCAAGACCAGCCTGGTCTATAGAGCTAGTTCCAGGACAGGCTCCAAAGCTGCTGAGAAACTCTGTCTCTAAAAAACAAAACAAAAAAAAACAAACAACAAAACAAAACAAAAATAGAAAACTAAAACTAAAACCAAAGAAACAAACAAAGAAAAGTAACCAAAAGTGATTGACAGAGTAACGTGTGAGGGAAACATCTCAGTAGTTTGTTCATATTCCTGTTTATTGTCACGAGCCGGCAAGAGGAGGCCCAGGAAGGTGATTCAAATTTCATTCATAGAACAGTGAAAAGGATACTGACTTAACAACTAGAAAATTCTTCTGATAATCGAGTGTGAAGAATAGATCTGGACAGGTAGGTTGGTAAGGAAGTGGCTATGTAGATGGGAGAAAAATTGACTTAATAATGCCCCCGATATTCCTTCATATCGTATCATAGATACCATAAGAAGCTTGCTTAGTTTCATTAGTGGGGGAAAGGATAAGGTTCATTTTACTGACTCATTGTCACATTAAGAGACTCACAGTTACCAATTAACAGAGAGCGGATGGGTAGATGCCTGATTTCAGAATGAACAAAAGTCACTCCTTAAATCCACTAAAGAGAACAGTGTAGAAGTGTTACAGTAGAGACCAAACGACCCTCACATAACTCCTGTCATATGATACACAGCTGACAGCTTCGTTGTTTATAAATGGCTCGAAAATAGAAAAAAAAACTAATTAAATGCTTTATAGCAATCCGATAAATGAAGGTGTCTTTATTTTTATTTTCAGAAAGGGACGTTGAACAATCAGCTCAGTGTGAATTGCATGCCCATCTTAAAACAGGGAGGCACGGAGACGTGGGTGCGCACTGCGAATGGGGATGGATAATTAGCACAGTTTGGAACAGTGTCAAATTTTGTGATTTCTAGCAATGTCACTCAGGTACAGTTGGCGGCTGCTGTTTTCAAGATCTGCATTATGCGCCTGTAAACAGCATAATCCCTAGTGATGAATATCATATTTGGCTGAATGGACCTATTCTTCTCATTCTCCTAGTTCTATTGCCATAATCAATATGATCATAGGCCTCTATGCCATCAATTATACTGAATGAACTGATACTCTGTAACAATTCCAGGGGATGAAGATTTTGCTCTTGCTGAGTGTAGCCTGTCATTGGTTTCCTTGAAGCTGTGTCACGAAATTCAAGCAAGCAGTTCTCTTCTTTCTTTGTATAGTAGGTGGTACATGAGTGAAATACCACGTCACCCACAGGAAACAACTCTAGAAAAAATGCAGCCGAACTACAAGTTTACACGCTCTAATTTTCTAAGGTCATTATGGAAATCTTCCTTTATTATAGCAAGGGTACGCTACGTGAGAGAGGCTCTTCCAGTGTTACCAAGGATTAAGGTAAATTACTGTTTTCTGTAGTTGGTATAAACTAGATTACCTTACAAGACACAACAAAACCAATTAGATTTTATACGGTCCACTATATATATAAAGTAAGTGGCAAGTTTATTAGCTCAACTATTTCAAGATTGTCATGCTGAAAAAAGCTAATGTTACTAACCTTAATGTGTTTGAAATGTTATAAGCCAGCACTGGGGCCCCTCTTGCAGATGTCTAACCTCTACAGTTTTCCCTGTCTAGATTTTGCTCCTCCACGTAGCCAACATGAAAGGAACAAGATCACAAATTCTAAACGTGTCCTAATATAATTTTAATGATTGCATTAAATGGTAATTTAGTTGTCATACTTCTATAGATTAATTGATTTTTTTTTAAAAATGTACAGTTTGTTAATTTTATTACAATGTACTGTAACAGTTGTGTGTTTTTTGTTTAAACAGTAAACATTTCTTTCATATTGTTATAATATTATATATATATACATGCATGCATATATACATACACATATCTATGTCTGTCTGTGTATTTCTTGATAGCAAACTATTACTTACGTTAAAGAAGAATTACACTCCATATTGCTTTCCTGCCTTGTGGGGAAATGAGACTGCAAGAACCTACTCATCCATTAAAAAATCTAATTATTTGTTATGTACATTGTCAATATTCTTTGAAGGAAAAAAAATACAAGAATTTTCTGCTAGAGTTCGATGCAGACAGAAAGCTGGTGTGGAATGCTAGCAATGATAGAACTTAACTAGGATACTTATTCTTTATTATTCTATATTTTTTCAGGTTTGCCTGGAACCCACTATGTAACCCAGGCTAGTCCTGAATCCTCAACTCTCAGCCTCGCAAATGCCAGGGCTAGAGGCATGAACTACCACACCACTAGTTAGGACAGTGTTAAGATGCTCTAGACGACGATGATGTTAGAAACAAAGCATCCTCTGCGCTTTTTTTTGGTCCTAGAGCTTTTATTGCAGGACAGAACAAGCTCTCCCCAGCATCCTCAGCTTTGGGCATCATAGATGACTTCAAATAACTGGACACACAAAATCCAAGCTCCTAAAATAAAATTGGCTCCAACTCCCGTACACCTGCTTCACTCAGTGACATTCCTGGTCTTTCAAGCCCCAAACTGGACATCTTCCGAGGTCAGTCCTTGTGTTCCACATTTTGTGCCAGATTAATTGACAATTATATCAACTCTAGGTTGTAAATATACCTCTCACACAGTTCTTCTCTGAACCATTGCTGGTCTTCCTTACTTGTTATTCATTCCATCTTTTACTGAGTGTAAATTGATCACTAAAAAGCATAGTATCGATCATGGCTTTCTTTGGCTAAGCCCCTAATTGATGATCGGCTTTAGAATAGAGATGAAATATTTTAAAATAAGGCATAGGCCATTCATCACGTTACCTGTCTTCACCTTCACAACTCTTTAGCTTCCATGCTTACAATCTATTTTCTTGGTGAGCACTGTTCATTAACACTCCTTGGAACTACTTAATATCTCCTATGCTTTATCCATATGTTTAGATATTAAGGACAAAACAAAAACTTCCTAGTCTCTGGGACTTTGAAAGCAGTCCTTTTTATTGGCATGGCTTTTCTGTAAATACATAAACATACCAATATTGTATATTTTACATATTTATATAAACCTCTACATTCACATAGAAATAAATTCATTTAATTTAGATAAAATGCATAGAATCCCCAAACTCAAGAGTCAGGAATGATAGCTGTTGGTAGAGTGCTTGTCATATAAGCACAAGGGCCTGAGAGTTCGTGTCAAAAGCCGGGTTTGGTAAAGAGTAGCACTGCTACGTCGTCTGAGACAGAAGGAACCCTGGGTCATGCTGGCTGGCCAGCCTAGCAGAATCACCAAAACTCAAGTCCCAGTGAGACACTCTGTCGCAACAACTAGAAGTTAATGACTTCTGAGAGAAGCCCCTCGAGGTGATCCTGGCCTTCGCATGCCCATGCCTGAATGCACAATCTGAATACTATGGCTCTTCTTTCCTCTACATCCTAAAGTTAACTGTAAACCAACCAATCAATGGTATCAGTTACCGCTCACAGCTTCCTACTGGCCTCAGGAGCCCCCAAGAGTTCAAGTCAATGCCTTTTTGCTTCTTGCAAGAGAGCTAAGGATGAGTGAAAAGGAAGTTAGTTAAAGAAGGCTAATGCTGTATTAGCATGCGACCCTTAGGAAAGCATACCCTGCTCTTCTCTCTGCAGAAATGGACCTATATCCAGGGTTTTTTTTTTTTGCAAGATTAAGAAATAAGTTTATCCAGTTATTGTTTGTGTATGAATGTTTTGCCTGTGTGTATGTCTATGCATCAATGTGTAAGCATGTTCGGTGCCCATGTAAGCCAGTAGAGGGCACTGCATCCCCGGGAACTTAGCATTTATGAGATGATGCAACAATGCGTCTGGTGCCTGTGGAAGCCAGATTCTCTGAAGAGCAGCCAATATTCTTAACCACCAAGCCCTCTTCTCCAGCCCCCTTTTGCCTGATTTTTAACAAACATCTCCAAGAAATCATGGTTCAGGCATAGGTGAGCAAAGCATTAAGAAGGAGAGGTTCAGCCTACCTCTAAAAATATGTTTGCTTCCTCACAACACACTTGTAAACACACTAGAGATTTTCAATGACATCCATTGTATGCAGTAGAATCTTCGGAGTTGCCCTCGACATAGATATCTCTGAAGAGCAACCAGGATCTTCAGCTGATTCTTCTGCCCTTTTAAATCACAGTTCTTAGAGTGTATGCTCTGTGTTGAATGGCCTTTCATCCGTGGCCAGTCGTCAGCACTTCCTTCATTTAAGGCAAGGCTACAGTGTGTGCCACTAAGACTACCAGCTGTCCCAGTAAGAAGGGGTCAGAGTGTGTGAAAAGGAAAAGGCTGAAATACCAGCAAAGGTTACGCTGAATGCTAGAATCATCTATAGTTTAAGATCAAAAACAGAGAGGTTGGAGTTGGCAAATAGATTTTACAAACATCTAATAAAAATACTGTGAGAAATGTAAATCCTTCTACTTTAAAACCCTGCAAGAGAGGTGGGGAAAGAGACTGGTAATGAGAAAATGACCCAGCATTTTTTAAGATTCACAGGATCTATGGCCAGGCGAATTGGAGATAAGGTGGACATTTTATCTGCCATCATCTTTGTCTGCCTCTGAGAAATAGAACTAAACAAGTCAGGTGTCTTTCCCCAGACATATTAACAGCCAAGAGGGAGAAAAAGCTTGAGAAATAACTTAATCCCATATTTTCTTTCAAAGAGCAGAGCTTCCTATTGTTGACTCACCTCCCTTTACAACTATGATAACAGTCTAGCTTGAATGAGTTCTTTGTTCTATTGCCAGTTCCATGTGGCACTGTCGGGCTCTCTGACAAGGCCACAAGTCACTGATCAGAACCAGTTTTACCATCTTATGTTAATACTTAATCTTTTTTTTATTGAAAAAAAATTTTTTTCACCTCCTCCCAGCCTCCCATTTCCCTCCCCCTCCTCCCACTCCTCCCCCCTCCCCCCACTCCTTTCCTCCTCCCCCCACTCCTCTCCCCCTCCCTCTCCAGCCTGAAGAGCAGTCAGGGTTCCCTGCCCTGTGGAAAGTCCAAAATCCTCCCCCCTTTATCCTGGTCTAGGAAGGTGAACATCCAAACTGGCTAGGCTCCCACAAGGCCAGGACATGAAGTAGGAACAAATCTTAAAGTCTGGGCTAGAGTAAAAGTCCATAATCAAATCTTATGATCCACTGTCTTCTTGAGATCTCATGTCTCCTAGCTGCTCAGGTATCTTCTGAAGTTCCTAAGCATGTCATGTAAATTCCAGGCAAAAATACTTCTTTACCCCTCAAAAAAAAAAAAAACTCTTCAGATTTCTACAATCCTTTGTTTGTGCCCTGTCTCACTGTAGTGAATGACTTTCCCACACTGCTTACATGGAGAAGACACAGCACGTGATCCAGCAACACCTCAAGTTGAGGGAGCAAACCCTCGTGTTTTCCCTGAGTCCTACCAAGAAGCAGTTGGCAGGATTTTACACCTTAGTGCCACTTTCCAGGTCACCTGGATTCTTTGATCATCTCAGGTTGATAGTTACATTTCACCGTCTTCTGTCTGTGCCTTTTCAGGAACTGGGTTTTTCTTAGTGTGGTGTACAAAACAGATTAGCTCAGATATCTGATCTAGAGATGATGTGGACAAGAGGACACATCCCCTAAATCTAGTATCTCAGGAAGAACCCTTAAGAAGAATGGGCAGCCTGGGGGCTCTGTGATAATACAATTTGATTTTATTCTTTTTTAAAGGCTTAGTCTGTTTTATTATTATGAAATTAATATAATCACAGTTCTCTGTTCTGTTTCTGCTCTCCAAACTCTCCCATGTACCTCTCCTATCTCTCCTTTAGATTCATGATCTTTTTGCTAATTGGTATTGCATTTGCCTATATGAACACATATTCCTAAATATAACCTTCGCAGTCCTTATATAGTTATACATGTTACTTGTATGTATGTCTTCCAGGCTGACCATTTTAGCATTAAAGGACCAATAGATATGCCTTTCCTTAGGAAAGACCACCGCTTCCACTCCCAGCTTTTCTTAGTTGCCTCCTGTTCTCTGTGTAGGGTTGTATCCTGACAGGTTTTTTTTTCATGTCTAGTTCTAATATAAACACACAAATAAAAAATTTAAATATGTGAATTGTGGCCATTATCACATAGTGCAGTGGCAGTATCACCCTACTTCTGCAATCTACTTGCTCTTTGTACCGTGTATACTGATAAAGAGCATCAGCCCACGAAGACAAGCCAGAATATGGAAAACACTGGAGGCAAGGCAAGGGCACCCTGGTATTGGCATACAAATAGGAGGTCCTGAAACACAATCCTAGAAGACATCTTAAGATCCTGAGTCATCATGGGAAAAAAAAAATCCTTGTTCCACACACAGACTGACTCAGATGCCTTTCTAAAAATTACAGCCGTAGCAATGAAGGGCGTCACATCAACATGCTTGATAATCAGATGCCGAAGACGGCAGTTTCAACTAGAAGGATTTAATGACATTACCAGAGAAAGGAGGTTTTAGTGACTGCATTGATTGTTTTGAAAGGTCTATCACTGAGCAGAAGAAAAAAAAAAACTTCTGAGAACTCCAATAACCTGGGCAAATTTGCCTTCCTCCACAATATAATCAAGCAAAATGCTGGCAATTTAATCTAATATTGGTGCATACTGAGACTTAACAGTCTCATATATATAAAGTAAAATATATACTCTTTTTAGAGAAAAGTATCATGATGAATAGCTATTTAAAAAGTGTTCCAAAACCAGTGAAAACTGCATGCTTAAATAAAGGCAAAACCAACAAAGGCTGTTTTTGTTAGTTTTAGAACACTGCCATGGTTACCCATGGTAAGGCATGGCAGGATGCATGAAGCCTGAGAAGTGTTACATGGAACTGGTATATATATAAGCTCCTCCCACATGATAACATGACTGCAGACTTCTTTCCAATTTTGTTTCTGTTTTTCTCTTGACATGGGCCTGTTTTTCCATCTGATATTAAAGGGTAAAACTCTCCACAAACCAAACTCTTATTCCTCACACACTGAAGTAAAATGGCCCTACCACTAATGGATGCAATGTGTCATACATTCAAAATAAATTACTGGCCATTAATCCGCAAGCTCCCCGTCATCTGTGTTAGAGACGATGCTGAGGCATCATGCTTTACCGGAACCACCTTTCAGCTGAGGAGTGATATTGATATTCTGCAGTCAGAGCCCATTAAAATGATTCAATGAAAGACACCAACTTCAGAAAAGATGCAACATCTCAGGCTTGTGATGAGAATGGGATTGAGGCTTCCTAGTAGCAAAAGCATTTTCTCCTGACATAAAAACTATGCTCGGAGGTATAAGTTAAATATGCCTCAAATCAAACCGACTGACTCCTTGGGAGCTCAGTAGCTGTCTGCTATTTATACCTCAGCTGTTTTCATACTGTATCACAAAGCACAAGGGGAGTGTTCAAATTATATTCATGAGCTATAAAAAACAATTTCGCCTTCATTTTTGTATCATGCTTTAAATTCTTCTGAAGATGATTTAGTTATATGGGAAATGTATCGCGCTTTATAGTTGCTGTCACAGAAACAGAAGCTTCCAGCTGCATTTTAAGAAACTGGAGAACAATTCAGGAATGTATGTATTTGGGACAGTATATAAAGATATAAAAAATTTAAGATTACAAATTTAATGAAACAATGGCTATTCTATTTTTATCACTTTATTTTTAACATATCTGAATAAGGTCTAGCTACATAAAAGAGGAATTGACAATGACATAAATTAGAAAAATCTTCACATCTACAGTTTTGACTATCATCTTAAAGAACATTTAGGTATAAATTGACTCTAATCAAGCCTCTCATAATATTCTGTTCACTGATGCTGTAGCCAAAAAGTAAGGTTTGAGTTCAGATAAACAAGAACAGTTATACCTTGTGAGAATAGGGTTACCATTTAAATATGCTTTACCGATTTTCAGAGCCCTTGCTGAGTCTTACTTCTGTTGGCAACAGCAGAATAATTTTTCCTACCGATAAGAATGAATTATCCTTCCTTTCTGTGACACTGTAAAAGTCATCCCTTATGCTCACTCTTATAGAAATTAGTCCTTTACACAACACACTCTCATTGGAAACTCGGTGTTTGCAGGTAGAGGGTACAGAGAAGACAGTGGTTGAGTCTAGAAGTCTAACTAGATCCGGCTGAGGCCTGAAGTTGATTTAATGGAGTGGGTGGGGTGATGAATTATCTGTCCACAAAGGGCTGAATCAGGATGGAATGTCAGTTCAATTCTTATGAAGGCCCGGATACAGTGATAGAAAAACAAACATCCTGAGTGTTTGAGAAATTAAGAAGTACAGGGAGAAAGCAGTAAAACTGCCCGAGAAAGTTCAAAGTGTAAGGGTATGCCAGTCCAGAGTTAGATGTAAGATTTCATCACATAGGACCTTCCTTTGTGGTGTGCCCTCTCTCCTGTTTGCTTTGGCTGTTTTTTGAATTCATGGAGATTTGGGAAAAATTATGCTCTCTGACACAGATATAAAAATTAACTGTTAAAAACATTACAGGCTAAAGAGGATTCTCTTTCTTCTCCCCCCCCACTCCTCCTTCCACTTCTTATCTCTCACCTCCCTTTCTCCCTTCCCTCTTTCTCCCCCCCTCTTTGTTTCTTAATAGAACCCATTTTAGTGTTTGAAGACTTCTATACTCTTGTTCATTTTATTTGAGCCCCTCATGGCCTGTAGGGCATACATTACACCGTTTCAATGATAGAAATACCACCTAACTCCCTATTTCATTGTGAGTAAAACAGCTTCTAGCCACTGATGTGGCTGCAATCTGGTAATTTAGTAGTAGAGTCAAACTTTGACCTCATATCTTCTGATTCTGGATAATTTCTTGCTATAAAATGCCACGGTAGCATGAAATAAGGTTTGTTTACATTTTATAAAAGTATACACAGTCATTTCCAGAATACTTTCTTTTTGTGGTGTGGGTCATATAACCTTTGTGAAAGAGCCAAGACTTATATAAACAAACCTGTCACAGATGAAGAAGTCAGGCTGAGGGAGTTTGGGTGAATTGTGTAAGAGTCACATGGTAATTCCATAAAGGAATAAAGATTAGAAGGCAGTCTTTACACTTCAAATCTGAAGTGCTTAGATCCGTAATAAATTCAATGATGTCAGAAAAAAAAAGCCAATTAGTATTAATCTAGGATTCTCCTTCCATGCCATGAATTGAAGCAATGATGCCAGGTTGCCAGGCTTGCCTTTCTACAGCCAATCCTGTGATCTCTGCTAATCTTTTAAGCTTTCAGATTTCAGTTTTCCTATCTGGAAATGATCATCCCAATTTTGCCAGACTCATCAGTTTTTTAAAATGCAAAGGAATCAATGTCAGTGGGTGGATGTTATATATTTAACATATCTACAGTTGCAACATAGCATTGTTTTGTGCTAGGTAATTGGCAGAAAATTCAAAGTTTTAGAGAAGTTTGTTATTTGATTCTTAAATTGAATCTACATAAGAATACAATGAACAAATTTAAACCTATGTGAGCATGGATGACAACATGCAGAACGAATTAAACAACTTCTAAAGGAAATTAGGACAGAACCACTGGGGGTACTGTCCATCAGATCTATTCTTGAAGAAATTTAATATATTAAAAAACACGGGGTCTTCAAGGTCTTTGGACATGTGTAGAAAAGTTGGATGAATAAATACTGCTGTATAATAAATGTCAGAAGACTGTAAGAGCCTGAAATTTCTTCAAACTAATCAGAGAAATCATCATTTAGTAAGATAGAACAAGTCAAATCTGAAAAGTAAGTATTTCAGGACAGAGTCGCTGACCTTACAATTGTCAGTTTGCTCAGATGTATGACTTGCCATCTAATTTTCCTAACTAATTCCCTATGTTATATGATAACTTTATTAATACATTATCTTATCAATATTCAGATGCAGTTACATTTAATATACATCCATATCAAAATACCTACTCCCAAATTTTCAATATATTGCTGTAATGAGTAATGAGGAGAAGTTTTGAAATTCCAGCAGCTCATCATTTTAGGAGTTGTGCTTCTCGGCTACTTTTAATTTGACAGCAGACATCAGGCCAATTCTACAAATTCTGAGAAGAGTGAAAAAGTGTGTTGGACCTTCCATGTTTCCTGAGGTGCTGGGTGGAAGGCTCCTGTTGTGAAGTCTCAAGCCTAGATTCCCAATAAGGATCCTGGTTACGATGGAGACTAGATATAATGTACAGAACTGAACCACCCATTTTCAGAAAAACAGCTTGGTGGACAACTGGACAAAAGGACTTCTCCATACCTTGAAAAAATGTTCCCTGAATGAACATAGCTGGAAATTGTCATTAACCAATATGACACCTTTCCCTACTCCACTTCAAATGCTAGCTATCACCCCATTCACTGGATTTGTTTCCTTGCATTTTACCGCTGATTTCTTCATTCTCACTAAGGACTCCACACAGATTCTCTGGCTAGAGTTAAATCTGATGGCTGGTTCCTTGGCAACAACTTCTTTGAAAAAGTGGTTGATTCATTTACTCTGCTCTCTGTTCATAGATAAATTTGAAGCCCTGAAAAAGCTCAGGCATTATCTTTTCCTAGAACCCAAAAATTGCCCTATAAGATCACTAAGCTACCTTAACAGATGTCTAAATTTCAAGACCTGGGGTTTCCAAGGAGACTCTACAGTATATTGATGTTGCTATTTGCATTTTAAATAATTGACTTTTCCCACTCTCTCAGTTCACATGCTCATTTCTCTACTTTTTGGTATAGATATACTCTTTCCTTCAGTACCCATCTTAACAGAATCAGTTTGAGACAGAAGAATGATCACTGAGGACTACGTCATCTTTCCAGATTAGATGTCCAACTCTACTTCAATACTCAGCTTATTTCTCCCCAGTATGATATCTGCATCCACTTTTGTTTTGTTCTGGGTGACAGAACTCTGACTACAGTGTCAGTTAGCTGATGCCCCTTAACCATCAAACCGGATGATGTTTGGAGAGTTGCTCACAAGTTCCTGATTATGACCACATCTGTCTTTGCATAAGTTAATTGGCTTAGTGTGGTTCCTGATGACTCTCTGAGTTTTAGGTGCCCTGTATCTTCCTAATCTGATCTATTATATAGGGACCAAAATTTAACTTTATTCATGTAGTGTATACGTGTGTTTGTGTGCACTACAACATGCACGTGATGGTCAGAGGAAAATTTTCAGGGTGAATCTTCTTATTTCTAATTCTACCATGAGGATACTAGGGATGAAACTACGGTATGTAAGCTTGAAGGCACAAGCCTTTACTCACTGAGCCATCTTACAGGCCCTTATTTTTTCTATTTTTTAAATATATACTTAAAAGCAATATATTTAAGGAATTTGTTAATTTGTAACTTCAAATTTGAAGAATCCTGTGTTTTCAAAAGATTTTAAAACATTGCTAGATTGAATACACATCCTTTGACTACTTGAATATTATATTATTATTTATGTTTCAAATGTCTCCTGGTAACTTTTTTAATATGATTGTTGCTAGTATCTTAAAATTAGCTGCATGAATTCATCCCTTATTTTATCAGAGAAGAGAACAGAATAGTCATGGGAAATGAAACCAGAATTAAAAATCCCTCCTGAACTCTAACCACTTATTATTCATTTCAACCCTTCCTAAGATCCTGACCAGGGCTGAAATGCATTAGCACAGTGGGCTTTCATTCTCTAGTCTACTGAGACCACACTAGACACAAGGAAGTTTTTAGAAAGATGTTATGTTTTGAGCGGTGCCATGTAAACTGTCAACACTCAAGACATAAATTACAACAGTAGCGTGCAGAAGGCAGTTCAGGGAGAACAAGTGAGATGTGTAACAGATTACGGGGCTGATTTATGATGGTTGGGAACACAACAGAAAGCAAGGAGCTTGGTGACAGAATACTAAGGAGGAGGATGCAGTCACTTCATAGTTTTTAAACCCAAGTACGGTCAAACATAAAGGCATATAGATAGCATTCACCAAATAGGATAATGGCGACATTACTATTAGATAGTTTCTGTATCTTTAGTATACTAAAAAATAATATCACATGTATTAGAGGATAACTAGGCAGTTTAGAATTTTTTTGAACCTTTCAAAATACTTTCGTGGAGAAATATGTTTGGCTGAAGAAAATGATTTCTAATGGAAGAATCATTATGTTATTTATTTATTCATCTCCCTGATATTTGCTGTACTGGCAAATAATTATGCATGCAAGCAGAAGTTCTACTCTGAAGGGTTTGCTCTCCCTCCCTTACTATTCTGTTAAGAAAAAGAGAAGTGAGTCTGAAAACCATGCTGCACAGGGCTACAAATGCAGAGAAGTCAGAGCAGAGCAACAGCATGACGTCCATTTGCACCTCTCTGCGGTCTCAGAACACTCCACACTCCTCCTCTGTAAAGCAAGAAAGGAGAGCTTCCTGCACTGTGTACAAACCCGGGAATGGCTAAACTGTGCCGTTTATTTAGACTCTTCACTTGAAGCTAGAAGACATTTCTAGCCGATTGATGGCCAACCATACTTATAAAATACTATTAAGGCCCCACCATCATTTCTATTTAGCTATGAATAAAAACAAAGAGTCGACCCCTGGACCTCTGTGACTAAACATGGACATAGTCTTCAGGGAACACATTCACTCAGCAATGTGTTTCGAGACACATTATTTCTTGGAATTGGAATAATATGTGGTGATATTCTAGCAATTCCTTATCAGGAAATATACTAAACTTTGCATAATTTAGCGTACCTATTATTTTTCTAATTAAAAGTCACTAGCATAATTTCCTTTCTTATTTATAAAATTTACGTTAGGACTGACTGTTAGATGTATGAACCTTCTTCTTAAAATCAAAAAAAATATTTCCTTTAGATATGCTTTTAATTAAGACTTCTTGAGTTAAATTACCGATAGTAAATTATTGGTAAATTAAACCATATATCTCGTCATTATTGTGTTTCAAGTCCTAGCTCTGTCCCTCTATGCTGTTTGTCAAACACCCGAGACCAAAACATCCAAAGACCTCCAACAAGTTGAAACCTCTCATACAGAAAGAGATTTATGTGTTTGAGGGTTAATATATTGGATTAATTACTTCAGTTTTAATTCTCTTATTTACAAATGATAGAAAGGTCTACAGACTCTTTTCTCTTTTCCATCCCTGCACATGTGCCCACGCACGCACACATACCCGAAAACAAGAGTGGAACTATGAGGGTATGCCCAGCTTTCCGAGAGACACTCGATATGTTCTTTGGCAGATGCAGAAGGTAAGAAGCTACCCTGTCTCCTCACATTACTGGTCCTCTAGTTCTGCTGTCACATAACCTCCGCAGAAGAAAGATGTGAAAGCCACAGTGACCACTCTAGACTCCACTGTCTTCACTTCTCAGCTCTAAGATTTTTCTTGGAAAGCACCTGACTGCTTTTGGAGCCAATGAAGTACCTATAACATCAAAATTATACAAGGACATAGAAGAGTGTTGTGGGTAGTTTTTGCTTAAGATATTCAAGACCCCAGCTTCTACTTCCAGCACTGTGACAGCCCGTGGAATAGACATTAAGTGTCTATACTTGATTTTCTTTTCTTCTCTGCAACTGTTCTTATAACTTTTTCTACACTATCTACACTATTTATGTCCTGTTAGCAAGGAAAGAAAAAGAGCCACACGGTGTTGGTTAGCTGGCACCAGTAACAGACTTCTCACATGCAAGGGAAGAACACAGTGGAAATAAAAAAGACAAAGCAAAAGAGAAAAACAAAAGTAACTGTTGTTTGAGGAGAGTCTAATAGGAGGTTCAAGGGTTATCAGAATTTATGAGTGATCCTTCATATACTTACACTGTGACCTCACTCAAGCACAGAGTTCCAGTCTGGAATATCTCATGCCTGATTATGTCCGTGTCATTTCCACGCTCGATTTTATGGGAAAGTATTAAGCATAAACATTTCTCTGTTGCTTTGACACTGAAACACGGACCCTTTCCCAATGCCCTCAACCTTCTCTTCCCTCCGAAAAGTCTTGTTATTTTCTTTTCCACTGGTTATTTTCTGAGCACCCAGGTTCTTTTGTTTCTTCTATCTTCTCTAATAGCAACAATGTATGAATGCATCATGCACACCACGACACAGCTTTCAAAACTTTTACTTCTTTATACTTCTTCCTAATTGAATGCACAGAACTCTTTTCTAGGGCTTTGCATTTTTATGACTCTTGCATTTTTATATTTACTATTTATATTTATATATTTATATTTAATGCATTTTTATATACACCATGACTTTTTCATTTTTATATATAAACCATGACTTCTGCATTTTTATATATAAACATATATCACGATTATTGGAATACAGGAGAATCTCAATGTACCCTTATTAGATTTGAAAACAAAGATAAAGAATCAAAGTGCCAAGACAGTGATTCCTACATGATCACACTACCACTGTGCCAAATGAGAGGACTAGAAGTCAACTTTTTCAATGTCTTACATAGTCCGTATTGTCACGTTGACAATGACATCCATTTATCCACTCATTCAAAAAATACTTAAGTGTCTACTTTGTTTCAATGTGTGTTGCCCAGTAGGGATACAGCAATAAAAGGAACAGGCATGTTCATGAGGTATGCATCCAGTGTGTAAAGAAGGGATTTATGCCCTGGATGTGTAATGTCCAACATAGTAACCTGTAATTAAGCAAGGGTTTTAAAATTTAAATTGCTCAAAATTAATTATAATTAAAAATGCAGTTACTTTGGATAACCAGTCCCATGTCAAGTGTTCAATAGACATGCGTGGCTAGTGTATAGTATTTATTGCATAATTAGATTTAAGGAATATGTTTTTGTCATTGCTGAAAGTTCTGTAAGACAGCATGCTTCTCACAAACAGTAAATTATACATTGGCATGTTGTGGATGGGAATATATAATACCAGAAAGAAATGGATACAATTTTGAGGCTATAATGTTGAGATTTTGGGGGTAATTCTAAAATATCTTTAGATAAATGTGAATATCATATAAAGATCTGAAAGAAATGGGCCAGAATATGAGGCTATTTCTTAATCTTAGAAACAATCATTACAGACAAAAAGTTAAAAAAAAATAAAGCTGACATGTTCTAAGGATAGCAGATGGAGACAGTAATTGAAATGGTCAAAAAGAGGGATGACTGGCGTAGTCAAAAGCAGAAAGAAAATGGGGAAGTAGATCTTCATCGTGAGAGGAGAAGCCTCAGCTGAACCTGGGTTCCTGAATTTTACTGACTGTTGTTCGAGAGCAGATATTACGCAATGATAGATCTGGGCTACAGCTAGCAGTGTTATAGATGAGGTAACGGCAACAGAAGTAGGGAAAGTGATTACTGAGTATTCTGAGTAGGGAAAAACAACAAATTTGCTAACTGGGAATTAAGAAACAAGCGCAGCATGAGTGTTGCAGTCTACTTACCTGACCTGGAGAACAATTCCAAGAGTAGACATTAAAACATGCCAAATTAAAAATGTTTATTAGGCATTTGAAGGTGATAGAAGGAAACTGTATAAATTTGAGCCTGAACTTGGAACAGGTGAAATTAGACATAAGTATTTCAGACATATTAATCCGCAAGTTATATAAACTCATGAGAAAGTTCAAGGTTAGCAGGCCTGAGCCCGACATTAAGCATGAGGCAGTCACCCTTTTCGTAGACCCAAGGCCATGGTTCCCTGCACTCCAGTAGATACAGACCTATCCAGGACTGAGAACCGTTTTCAAAGACTGAGACTCAGGCAGACCTAGCACTAGGTAAGTTCTCATAATTCTAGGCTTTGCGATGGTCTTATTAAGGAACAGGTACCAGTCACTCCCTTATGGACCCAGGATCCCAGCCAATCTCTAAAGACCCAGTCAGCAGATCCACCAGGGGAGACACAGAGACTGTAGGACCAACTGTGCTTATATAGGTGCCAGGATGCCAACATGGTAATTCAGGCACTAGACAGACTGCCTAGAGGGCAGGAAGGACAGCCTGATCAGGATCTCTGTATTGGATGACTAATGAGATGGTTTACCAAAGAAAACTAGATTGCAAAACACTGGTGTAAGTCTAATATTCAGATGCTAATGTAAAAGAAATACATAAACCAAGGAAACAAATAAATACCAAACAAAACAGTTAAACTTTTCCAGTAGCTGGAAATAGGTGAACTACTTAACAGAGAATTCAGAATCATTGAAGGAAGTTTGGTAAAAAAAAAAAAAAAGTGTATAGAAATTACAAGAAAATAGGGAAAAATAATTGACCCAAACCAGAAATCTAAAAGAAACTAATTTTTTTTTTCAAATCAAATAGAAAAAAAAAAGCATTATGTCACCTATATATAAAAAACATTCAAAAGCCCACTTTCCCAAATAGATAGACAGCCAAGAGGTAAGGGAAGAATAGAATTAAATTTTGAGACAGTGTCTATCATTATTTAAAACATTATGGAAATAAAGTTTTTTCCTAGAAAAGAAAAAAAGAAATATAATCTCATAGGCTATGGTAGAAACCTGGCTCGGACAATGAAATGCAGTATTCTAGGACCCCTTGAGATTACTGATAAACTGTCTGGTTTTGTTACTTTTCATTACTGAGATACAAGTATTAACTAGGTACAGAGCTACATGTAACCAAAGTTTTCTTCTCACCATAGATCCAAGAAAATTATCATCATGTACGAAAGGAAGAGAAAACCAGTTATCTAGATCATCAGGGTGAAAATGTGTGGAAGGCATCAATGAATGCAGCAGTATCAGAAAATTAATAGCACAGGAGTGTTAGAACATGAGCAAGGAAGTCAGGACTGCGAGGGGTGCACCCACCCACTGAGACAGTGGGGCTGATCTAATGGGAGCTCACCAAGGCCAGCTGGACTGGGACTGAAAAAGCATGGGATAAAACCGGACTCTCTGAACATGGCGGACAATGAGGACTACTGAGAAGTCAAGGACAATGGCACTGGGTTTTGATCCTACTGCACGTACTGGTTTTGTGGGAGCCTAGCCTGTTTGGATGCTCACCTTCCTAGACCTGAATGGAGGGGGGAGGACCTTGGACTTCCCACAGGGCAGGGAACCCTGACTGCTCTTTGGACTGGAGAGGGAGGGGGAGGGAAGTGGGGGAAGGGGAAGGGAAATGGGAGACGGGGAGGAGGCAGAAATTTTTAATAAAAAATTTAAAAAAAAGATTGTGATGCCTCCAAAAAGAATGGGTTCCAAAAGGCCAATACAAGCAGTAAGGATAAATCCTGGTCTCATCGGAAGTGCCCTTCTCTGAGGAGTAGATGAGGTTGGGAAGCAGAGGAAGGCGGAGGGAAAGGTGGGAGAGGAGAGAGTAGGACTTGGGATTGGTATGTAAAATGAGAAAAGATAGATTTAAAAAAAGATGGTGATGCCAACCCCAGAGAATTTTGACAACAAAGAGGACCCTAAGAGAGACATACATGGATCTACACAGAAATAAAAAAAAAATGAGAGAAGATCTCCTGAGTAAATTGAGAGTCTGGGGGGCATGAGAGAGGGAAGAAGGGGAAGGGAAGGAAAGAAGGGGAGTGAAGAAAAATGTATAGTTCAATAAAAACAATTTTATAAAAGATTATGATGCTTGTGATGTTAAAAGTTATGTACTAGAAGATAGGGTCCCATGGGTAGAAAATAAGATACTGTAAAATTAATATTAAGTTGTTCAAAATTGTTAGTAATTACAAGTCCAAGGTCATAACCATAGGAATAAGGGGGTTCCTAGACATGATGAGTTCTAAAACTGAGAGGAACAGGACTGAAAGGAGAGGTGGTTAGATTAAATGATGTTGCTGCTGATGATAAAAGTTATTTCTTGTATTACATCTTAAAGAATACAAGATCTGGATTGGAATTAAACATCTTTTCATATGGTAGTCATGGTTCTGTTGGTCACTATGACAAATCAATTTTTTTTTTAAGGAAAACATTTAGCTAGGGGCTTGCTTACACTTTCAGAGTATGTTGTTATTTTGTTGCTGGTGTAGTAGCAAAGAGCCTGACTGACAGGCTGAAGAAGACTGGGCCTGACACGAGCTCTTCAAACCTCAAACCCCAAAGCCGACCCCCCCCCATGGCACATGTCCCCCAACAAGGCCACACCTCCAAATCCTTCTAAATCATTCAAGCAGTTCTACTCCCAGGTGACCAAGCATTCAAATATGAGCCTATGGGGGTTTCTCATTCAAATGAGCACATTTGGTAAACCTGTTTTCATCACTATTTTATTTGTAGTACATTCAAAATGCAATAATTATCAGTAAAGTATATATTGACGTATTGATCCAGAATATATTAAATATCACTGCTTCCATTTGTCTAGATTTATTACTAATGAATTTATTTAAATTATATTAAATTAGTTTACAGAATTTGCTTTAATTCATTTTTACTCGCAACGTATTTTCAATACGCTATTGATATCACACGCTATAAAATTGGTCTTTTCAGGCCCCTCAGAACACTGACTTCTCCATTTTCTTTCTTGCTGAAATTCCAATAGAGTAAAATTTAGTTGATACATCTATTCACATAAGCCATACCCTTCAGAATGTCATATTGTTTTGTTATAACTCTTCTTAGAGTTGCAATTTCTGCTCAACAAAGGCAGAATGTGATTTCCCTGTCTTGCTCAGAGAGGCAAATGCTACTTTAAAGGCAAACACCAACCCACAGGCGAGTTTAGCCTCATCCCAGTGCTCCGCTTTGAACTTTCTCTGGCTGTGACAGGGGAGGTTTCATATGGGCACACATTGTTTTTCAATCTGTTCAAACACAACACAGCCAGTCCCAGCCAAGGTCACAGGCACAATGACATCTCTAGTTAGTGTGGACTTGGTGATTTATGCATTTTTTTACACAAGACACGTTTTCTCTGATTATTACATTGATAAAAGGAAGAAATGTGCGGAGGGAAATTCTAATGGGCAGAATGCAAAATCTAGACTAAACATTGAACTATCTAATTTAAATGGACTTAGATAGAGATGTGATATGAAATTAAAAGGATGGGAACATGGCCCATTTTCATCCCTTCAATTTGAATCTTTTAGGAGAAAATGAAGGCATGGCAGGCATCACCATATGATACTTTCTTTCCATCTATTCATCCACTCAAGTCTCTAAATTTCAGAAGTATCCACATAATTCATAAGTTTGAGTATTGAAAATAGACTAAGCTCAAAGCTAAACATCATATTGGTGCTCATGGTGGCAAGACTGGGTTCTAAGAATAGTGAAGTGTCCTGTCTCCAAACCACTACCCCCTATTTCACCATGGCACCATGACTCAAAAATTAAACAAAATAAAACTGAAGAAAAAGGAAGAGAGATCTTGTTACTTAGGGATTAATTAAAAAGTTGAAAATTTTAGGGACATGTTGGAACAAGAAGGCAGCATCAAGTCTTCGAATCAGGAATAAAGAATGCCGGAGGGTAAACAGAAAGGACCATGAGTGGAAAAGGCTCATCTCCAGAGTTAAGCACTGCAGAAACCATTGCTCCAGCATTTATGGATATTACATAAGATGCATGGAGGATAAAACTCGTGCTCATGTATCTGCCTAATTTAATTTGCCACTTATTAAAGTCATTGTGTGTTAAATATTTATAAGTTTGCTAATGTAACAAGAAAGTGCCGCTTGTGGCCAAGAAGAAGCAAAAGTGTTTTATGAGACAGGTTTCCCTGATCAGCCTTTTACAGAACCTTCCCTGGGAAGGACCAAAGGGGGAGAAAGCACTTCTATTTTAAATGCTATTTTCTTAAGAATAGCTTGGAAACACCTACATCAAATAACAGTCAACATTTAGCCACTCGTGCAGTGAATCTCATAGGATAAAACCAATGAAAGCAAACAAGAAGTTACACATTGTTCAAACCAGCAGTCACAGGTTTTCATACAGAGATTTTTTTATAACAGTTATTGCCAAAACACACACCAGTTTATAGTTTCACCAATATCACAACAACATACGCCCATTGAGATAAAATTCCTAAGGGTTTGAATATGCCATTTTATTTTAATACGTAGCTCAAATGTTCTATAGATAAGTTTTAGAATATGTTCCTTTATATGCACATACGTGTGTTGCACATTTGCATATGTGGGTACATGTGGAGAGCAGTGATCAAGGTCAGGTTGTCCTCTCTGATTACGCTCCACCTTGTCTATGGAGACAGCGTCTTTCACTTGAACACCCAGCCTATGGATCTGTCTAGTTTATCTAGCCAGCAAATGAAAGGAATCCCCTGTCTGCATCTCTTGCTAGAGAGATTGATTACAGGTGGGCTTCCAGACCTTCCTAGCATTTATGTAGGTCCAGTGAATACAAACTCTGGTCCTCGTGCCTGGTGCAGGCATTGATACACACTGGATCACCCTCGCAGACCCGGTAGATAGTTCTATTTCCTTATCAATGTAAGTCCCTGACATCAGGATTGGTTTGCTTTCTTAAAAAAAAAAATAACTGAAAAAAGTAAAAGAAACCCCAAATCACCTATATACAACCACACCTGTGTTTTCTGTCTTTTCTCCTTCTACATTCCAATCCCTGCCTCGTTTGCAAATGCCTTCTACACATGTTATAAACAGGGGAGATCAGTTTGTTGTGGGTGGGTGAGGGCTTTTCTGAACAGTCTTCTCTGCTTTCAACCTTCCGGGAATGCTCACGCATTGCCGCATGTACTGAGGAAATACAAAGACTGCTTCTGTGTGTTGGAAGTCAGTGATCTGTGTAAGAAGTGAAGACACAAGTGTGTCAGGAACCTGTCGGCCACCAAAGTACACAAGCTTCCAGAGCATACAAAACACGTCACAGTCAGAAAAATCTAATACTTTCAACCGTCATTTATTTGCTCACCAGTTAATGTTTTTAAAACGCTGTCAATCTTCCCTACTAGCTCTTCGGAGCTCTAACGCTTAGTGTTGTTGGTGTGACTTGGAAAAAAAATCTAGCTGTAATTATGACGGTTTTAATAACATGAGAGAGTTGTTTTCATTTAAGATCTGTTAGAAAATCTAGGTGATAAATGACATCTGGTTGCATGAAGTCTATAATAAATTAGCGCTGTGGTTGCAAGGATTCTGTCACTGTCACAAAACAATAGGCAGAATTCCTAGAATAAAGATGAGTAGTTAGTGGTACATGGAGCATAGGAAACGGTCGGGCATAATCAATGAGACAAGATCTAGAGGGTATGGCCCATCCTCCCTCTGCCAGACAGGATCTGCAAGTGTGGTTCTTCAGTAAAATGTACTTGCGATGCAAATGCCCACGCTCACAGAGCTCTCGGAGTCCTGGTGAGTATGTGCCATGTGTTGACAGTCTGAATGGGCTGACATCCGTGTTCTCGGAGAGAGTTAAAAGAGGGCAATGATCGGCTTTCTTACCTGAGCTCAGAGATTGTGAACAGAGATTTTTGTCATGCTCTTAGCGGTACCAAATTCACTGCCCTTTTAAGCCTTCTAATTCTGATGCTTATATTACCCCCAGGTTTGATAACAATGCGCTGGCCACTATTTGTCAGTAAAGGGGTCGGAAATGTGTCAATATAGAATCCATGTTAGAAAAGCATCAGCCAGACATAACATACAATACTGTCTGTGGTAGCTTAATCTTTAAGAGTATAATTAAATAACAGGTTCTAGAATAGAAAGACAGAAGACATGGACATGCGCTCCTCATTGACAGAAACATCACAAACAGATGCTCACTTGTTCTAAGAACAGACTCTAGTAGTTGTTAATTTTGTACTTATTACAATCAAGACAGTAAGGACAACCACCTGTATTTTTAACACATTCTGGACTGGGAGGTTACTCCCTTTTTAGTGTAATATTTTGAAAATACACTCAAAAGAAGAGAGCACTCATTCCTGTGATCTGGGTACCTGTTCTGACCTTAACTGTGTCCCTGTGAAGTCCATCTGGAAGCCTCCACCATTAATAAGGCGTTCTGCAGGGATACAACTTGTAAGGAAGTAAATTCAGTTTAAGTAAGCCCATAAAAACATTAAGGAGGATCTTCTAATGACATCTGTCCACCCAGAAAGAGACACACTGGGGCAGTGCAGGGAAAAGGCCAACAGAAGAAACAGCAAGAAGGCGGTTACCTGCAAGCTGAGGGGAGACCTTATTACAACCAACCAGACTGGCACCTTGAATTTAGACATCCTGCCTGGAGAACCATGAAGGAGTAAGTTCCTCTTGCTTAAGATACTTGGTCTGCTGTAGTTGTTTCTGACTGTCCTGGGAGATTACTATAATCCCTTGATTCCTATATTCCAAGTCTCATTTCCCACATCTATGTGGGCAGAGAGCATGAGGCTTAGTAGGTAGAAGGTTGACTTCCTCCTTTTCCTCCTACTGCCACTGTATAACAGCTATCATTTAACAGCACACTAGTCTCCTTCGGGATACTAGAAGGTTCTCTGCTCTGCCAGGACTTTTGCATGCATATTGTTTTCTCTGTCTCAAACACTTCCCTGCGTCCTGATTGAAGCTGAATGTTCATCCTTCAGCTCAGAGCTAATACTTGATCATCAGCTATTGGTTCTGTTTTCATCACATAATTTTGTGATGCTGACAACATTGCTTTACTAATTCACATCACAACCATAAAAAAAGAAAAAAAACATCTTGAAGGCAAAGCATCTGATGGCTCATTGTAGCTTTGGCACGGCTAGACTGTTTGCACGCAGTAGATACAGAATGCGTATCTGTAGAATAAATAAATGAACAAATAAATTATTTAAGACCTTCTCCCCATTTGCAACATTGTCTCTGGTGACAACTAACTGGCAACAACTAACAGATACTTAGGCAATGGATGTGCAAGAACATTGACTTCTATCAGCTGAGGACCAAAAGTATGCACAATGTGTTTGCTGTATGCAAATCTCAACAGCTGAGCAAATTTTTGCTCAAAAATGGCCATCTAGATTAATCCCATGAACTCTTTGAAACAGTGAATTTACTCTGCTATTTTTACATTTATAAGATAAAGTATATTTGAATTCTCTTATGTTTTCAAACTTAAAGTCACTAAAAGCATGTGAAAAGATGAAATCTCCTTCCCATTTTTCAAGACCTGTTAAAGAGGCTTAGTTGAAATTTGAGAGACTCGGGTAGTAAAATTTCATGTTTGAAGACAGCCTATGCTACAGAGCGAGTTCAAAGCTGCACTGGGCTACACACACACACACACACAAATACCAACACAAATACCAACAAAAACTCAATTAAAGATTTGGTTCACTGAAAAACCCATTTAGTAAGTCATAGAAGTAAGTCAGAGAGAAAAAGAAGCATGAAAATACTCAAGGTCAGATGGCAACCAGAACCGATTATCTTGCTCTAATCTAATAGTCAGGTATTCATAGTCCACACCTCAACTTCCCTTGACTCAAGTCTTGTTCCTACTTTTATGCCAAATGGGTAATGAATCCTCTACAACCTAGTACATCTGCTTCTTCCAATCAGAAGCCTGTGAATAGAAACTCCCCTTGCTACACTGAAACAATGGAGCCTGAGCCAAACGCCTGTGTCCTAAATGCTCACTCATTTAGTGAGAGGTGAGAGGAGATGATAGCTTGAAGATTAAGAAAGGTTTTCAAAAAAATGGCCAAAAGAAGGGACAGTGTCTACTCTATTACCAAATAGAAGGGACCTCGGAGGAAAAGCCACGGCAAGTAAGTATGGAGACTATGTATTTGAGCTGATCATTGACTTCTTTCTTCTTGCTTCACCCTGGGTTTCCAAGGTTCATTGGCGCAGGCTGTTCTGTCATCCTTGTTCATAGTGTGGTTTCTCTATTAAATGGATAATAAGGACAACAGAAGAGTATCTGGAGAGACAGCTCCGTGGGTGAAGCACTTGCCACACAAGTTTGGCTACCTGAATTCTTATCTTCAGAATCCACATGAAGGCCAGAGTCATAGTCCACGAGCTTCCGTGATCTCGGAGCCCTTGCAGAGAGATGGCAGTGGAGGACCACAAGCTTCTCACAACAGTGTACAAGAAAGAACTGTCTCAAGCAAGATGGAGAGAAGAAAAGACACCTGACACTGCACTGTAACCTTCACGCACATGCTATGGTACAGGCATAAAAGCTGGATAAGGTGGAGGGCAGCAGAATGGAAGAGGAAGGGATAGACAGACAGACAGACGATAGATAGATAGATAGATAGATAGATAGATAGATAGATAGACAGATAGATGATAGTTAGATAGACACACTGTTTCAATAGCAAACTTCAAAAATTTACTGTTTGTTATGGACAATTACCATGAGCAAGGAAACAGATTTGAAAGATTCTTGCACACCCCCTATACACAGGGAGAGAATAATAAATCAATAAAAAGCAAATAAATAAATAAATTGAATTTCACAACAATAAAACCAGCTTGATTAGGTCCTCAGTTCCATGGCTCTTACTTTGCAGCTCATTATTTCAATTCTCATACTATTCTGTCTCCTGTGCACCATTAAAATACTGAAAAACCCCAATGTTGTCCCAGGATTGTGCAACATAAATGCCATTCTGTGTATCAAACGACATTATATGCACCACCTTTCGCTGATGGTAAAATATTAAATTTCATTAGACAACAGAATTCACAAATATTGTATGTGTGTTTTGACATAAGATCTACCTCACGAAGTACACGCAAAGTTTGTCATGAGTGATGACTCGTCAGAATCAACATAATGCCATTATTCTTAGGAAACAAAAGCTGTTCAAAGAGCTGAGCAGTGAGAATGGAAGCTCTGCCTCTTTAGATCCCCCCCTTTGCCCAGGGAACAATACTACTCTTCCATTAGGAAGACACTTCTTTGTAGGTTTCGATGCAAAGCTTCCTATAGTTTGTCATATTTTGGTCACCACTTATCTGATGTCCTCAGTTTCATGAGGCCCTGTTTATCAATTTGTCTCAATGACTTTGCTACTGAGGTCCTATTGAGAAAGTTATTTGTGCCTATCCATTGAAGTGTATGCTCTATTTCCTCCTCTAGCAGATCCAGGAATTAGATATCATATAGAAGTTCTCCAACAATTTGGAGTTCAGCTGTGTTCTGGGGAAAGGAAGGAAACTCATTTCATTCTTTCACCTATAGCTATAAAATTTGAAAAGAAGTTTTTGTTGAAGGTGCTATGTTATTCAATTACAATGGCTAGGTCTGAAAAAATGACCACAGAGGCAGGTATGGATGTGGACAGAGAAGAACACTTATCACTCACTATTTGTGGTAATACAAACTAATAAATCGACTATGGAAATCTGTGTGGTCCTCAAAAAGATAGAAAAGGATCCACCACAGAGCCAACGATTCCAAAAGGACTCTGTATCCTACAACAGAAATAACAGCACGTCTGTATTCATTTCTTTTTTATTCATCATACGCAGAAAATAGAAACGCCCAGATGTGTATATAAGAATGAATGGAAAAATGGATAATGAAAATGTGTTACATTCACACAATGGAATATTATTTGGCTATTGCAAAATAAAAATGAAATTTGGAGCTTGCATAGATGGAGCTATAAACAATCATTCTTAGTGAGATGACCCAGATCAAGAAGGATAGACACCAAGTGTTGTCTCTCACTTTTGGGAGCTAGGTTTGAAACTTTGGATATATATGATTAAATTGGACTACACATAGAATCAGAAAACTATTAAATGGCCATGTGAGATCTCAAATGAAGGAAACAGAGCCCAAATATTATGAAGGAGAAAAGGGGAAATAATAGAATAGCAAGGATTAAACATGGTGGGGAGTGAAAGGGAATTAAGTATACAGGATATAGTATGGGAAGGGATAGCTAATGCTAAAGACCTCCAAAAAGACAATATAAGAAGCTACTACTGTAGAAACGTCATAAATTATGTAAGTGCACACACATAAAAAGACATTAAATGATGCTACCCTATAATGGGGTGGTAATATCTCTTACAGACATCACAATTTACCAAATTAAAAATGCCCAGTATCAGGTATAGGTTACGGTTTTTTTTTTTAATTTGTAGTGGGTCCCATAGAACCTCAAACATTACAGGCTATTGCCACCCATCTTGGTGATAAGATCATATTGCTGAAAATATCACATACTTGAATCATATGTCATGGAGAAAAGAAAACTGGTACCATCTTGAAAGTTCCCCTACTGGCTAGTTTTCAAAATACTGTGAGGTTTTGTTTACACTATTGGTGAAGAAAAATATCAGCAATTCTCCTAAATTGCAAATCCTTTGAACTACAGTAGACTGCCCTGGAAAGATGCACTCATGGTGCAACAGAAGCCGGAATGTTATAGGTGTAACCAACCACTCTCTGATTTTATTTAAAGTACACTCCATAAGATATAACTCATGCCTGGTACTGGAATTGTACCCCAAACCCATCAGTGCATCTCCTATCCCTCTTCAGAAGAATTTGGTTTTGGAGTAGGCAGCAATTGAGCTAAAGGCCTACAACTGGTCAGCATGCAAAGAGTAACAGATTAGGGTGTTCTCAGCTCTAAATGGAACATCTGCATCACAATTCTTATGTATCATCTTAGAGATCAGAACTCAAGCTTAGGGATCATCATGAAAAAAGGGGAAGAAAGACTGTAAGAGTTAGAAACACAAGATCTGCATATGATCACGCCACCAAAATCCAAGCACAGATGAGGAAGGAGCTTATTAGGTCCTACCCCAGGCTAAGAAGTTGTTGGTGACTGGTGACTTGCTAGGATAGGGAGAAGTTTTCATCAAGGATGTAGCCCTTGAAAAGCTTCTCGATGCGTTTTCAACAACTACAAAAAAGGTCATATGAACTCAGAAGCAAAAAGAGGTGGAAGCGATGGGGAGAAACTAGAGAGGAGGGAAAGAGGGATGAAATTAATAGAAACATGTTACATGCATGTATAAAATTCTCAATATTTTTTTAAAAATGGCAAGTGTGCATTTAATTAAAATCTGATATTATTTTACATAATCCCTTTCTATAGAAGCAATCTTCATGAAAACATTTAAATGCTTAGGATAACTCCAATGTGTCTTGACTCTTTTCTGCGGGGGGGGGGGGGGTCCAAGACATAGTTTTTTTGTAGCTTTGGAGCCTGTCCTGGAACTAGCTCTTGTAGACCAGGTTGGCCTCAAACTCACAGAGGTGCGCCTACCTCTGCCTCCCAAGTGCTGGGATTAAAGGCGTGTGCCACCACTGCCCAGTGACTCTTAACTTTCTCAATTCTGCCTTTAGGAAGAACAAAGACATTCATTCACTGGAAATTCCCTATTCCTATCTTGACTCCCATTAAAGTTGGCTAGGACATTAGCCATTAGTACATCTATGTTAGATTTCATCCTCCTCCACATTCCCCTTAACAGAGACTGATCAAAGTACTCAGTGTACAGCCATTTTTATGATAGAATCTAAAACTATCTCATAGTCTTCTCTGGCCTATTTTGAAATACTGAGCAGTTATACTGTGTACCCAACAGGCAAATTTTCATGATTTGAATGAGCAACATAGTTTAGGTTCTTTGTATAACAATTCTCAAAATCATAATAAGTGGTATATAATACCCATTTCAAAGTCTGGTTTTAGGTCATGGATTTTCCTTGAGGTTAGGATAAGAGAAGCTTGTTTATGGAGTGCCCAAGGTAACAAATACTCTTCAGTCACTTTTCATTGGAAAAAAATCAGTAGCTTAGCTTTAACTTAAGAAGAGGGAACCTGGAAATAAAGGAGATCATGCATATATGATTGGCATAATAGTTTCTGGCACACTGTTCTATGTTTCCTTGGAAATCTTCAGCAACACACAGGCCTGAAAGAAATCTAATGTGGTACAAGCATAATATGTGCAGGATTGCTGGAGTAGACCTGCACGACTTTCTGGGATTTAGAAGGCTAAGAGGAAAGCCCTAGAGATCTCAAACACAAGAATAGAATGACTTTCATTTTTATTGCTTTTAGGAGAGCATTATTATGTGACTTATATTAATGTTCTCCCCCAAATAGGAAAATACTATAAAGCAGAAAATAATAGCTTTATTTAAATCTTTAAAAGAACAGATAACATCATATATTATGTCCACCAATCTGCTATGCTAAGATCTTCTGCTTCTTAGTCTTGAGGAAAATAAGTTCAATGGTCTGATGTTCACAGTGGTGCATAATAAAACAATGTCCTTCTTTATCACATTTGGTAGTCACCTCCGTGATAATACAGAACAAATTTCCAGGGTGAAAAAGTCAATTCTGTTCACCATAATGATTGATATTTTCCCCTCCAAATTGAATTACAAGGAACACACATACACACACGAAATAATCATATAGACTGGCTCCTCAAAATCTGTATTTGGAAGTCATGCATGTATTCATCCTGGTGTTATCTCTCGAGTAACAGACAAGTTTTGCACTAAAATACTATCCTATGCCATCCCTATTCAGGAAATAAATCCCACATTCATTAAAATAACACAGAAAGTTAAGATTATAACACACTTTCTGCCTCTACTTAGTGCTGTATTAATGGGATGACCACTCAGCTTGACCTATTTGCCGAAATTTGCTAGAACTCCAGGAGACCATATGGGCAGCCAGATGGGGTGCTGTAATTTAGTGCCATTATTCTAAGGATGAAGTAATGTATCGATGTAATTTGCATTCCTTTCCCACCCTTTCTGCATACCTTTTATTAGTTTCATTTTTTAATTTAGACATCAGGAGGGAAGATAACACCTTGCTACCAGGGCCCAGACGCCAACTAATTACTACAAGAGGCTCCAGCCCTGACATCCCAGGCCAGACCTCAGAACAATGCTCCATATTTCTGGGTGACCCCACTGCAGTGATTAATAGGTGGAACGCAAAGCCCTAATGAGTGTGTCAGATCTTAGACGCTCTCCAGGCAAATGCAGTTAGCATTGTGTGGAACACGACCACAGCTGCTTCATTAAACTATATGCCTTTTCACCTCATGGTCTTTGAATTTATTTATAATCATCAACCAAGAAAAGCCTATGTAAGTAGAGGTCTACGCAACAGTAGGCAAAAGCTTAAATATTTTTAATCAAATATTGACTTTGTCCTCTATAAGAAGGAACTATGATGTCATACATAATTACCAATGGAAATCAAGGTAAAAGGGGTTGAAGGTAAGGCCTAGGACAAAGTACTTTTGACAGAAGACTTAATAGTCATTGCAGAAAAGTATTCAATCACACTTAAAAAAATCTACCAAAAGGTAAAAGTAGTAATACCTTAATTAATCAAGTCTATCAGGCTTTTATTCTAAATTGTTTTCTCTAAAATAATATTTTTTTTCGCTACTGCATAGGTAGCCAAGAGAGCATATAGGTCATGGGCCTAGGAAAAACCAAATACCATTGTTTTCTTAAATGAATGCAGCACTAATAATATTTCTAGCGTCATTCTGCTTTACCCATAGGTCAGTGTCTCTTGGCCATCATCAGAGAACCTTCCTCTTACAGTAAATGGAATCTAATACAAAGGCTCAGAATAGGACAGTTTTGGAATAGTAAGTCCTAAATAGTGTGTCTCCATGAATCCCCCAACCCTTGCGGTTCAGTGCACTGAGCTGAACAGAAAGCAGGAAGTTTGTAAGAGCCAGAGAGGATGGACGACAGCATGGAAACAGTGTCTCCCACACACAACAGGACTGGCACACGTATGAACTCACAGATGCCATGACAGCATGCACAGGACGTGTACAGCTGGGCTACCAGTGCTGAGAAGGGGAGGTGGACACAAGCTGCCACCCTAAACAAGAAGCCAGCTCCAACTGAGAGCTGTTTGAAGAGGCAACATTAGTTTTCTGCTATGGAGTCTGACGGGTTATACAAACCACACTTAAGGGGAGGCCCAATATCAAGCAGTAGATTGCTAAAACAATACAAACTCAATGATATTTTTGTATACATTTTGTCTTTTTAAAAAAAATGGAAATGAGAGAGGCCATAAGATGGCTTAGTGAGTGAAGGCACTTGCTGCCAAGTCTGGTAACACAAAACCAATTCTTAATACCCACATGGTGGAAGAAGAACTGACCTCAGCATGTTGTCCTTTGACCAACACACACACATGCAGAGCGGGGGAGTGTGTGTGAGAGAAATATAAGAAATATTTTAATTGAAATTTTATCTGAAGAAAACTCCCCTAAATAGAAAATGCGAACCAGAACAGAGAAACAAATTTTATATCCACTAAGAAGGCTATAATGAAAAACACAAGTTTTGTCACAGACGTGAAGAAGTCAGAGTCAGTGCACATGAGAAGAAATCAAAATTCATCTAGCAATATAGGAACTGTCAGTTCCGTAGAAGCTTAAGCATGCCATGCCACACACTGATGAAGATATGTGTTCACATAGAAATTTGTGTGCACATACATGTTTATAGAAAACTATGCATATTAATTTTAAAATGGAACTAATCTAAATATCCAATGTCTAATGAATGGGTAAATGGCATATGGTATATCTATATAAAAGATTATTTATAAAAAAATTATTGAAGTATAGATTCATTCTTGAATTCATAGAATTCACCTTGTGAAAGGACGCAATGAAAACAGAGATTTATAAGAATGCTAAGAATAAGTAAGCTCATAAAGACTGAAGGCTAAGTCATAGGAAGAAACCACGAGGGTCTACAATATTAGTTTCTGAAGTAATGACAATGTTCTGAAATTAATTGGGATAGTATTGACGCAACTTTATGGATATACCAAAAATTGATCAACTTTTATATGTTAAGTGAATAAATCTTAGAGTATGTGACCTATATCTCAGTAAAGGCATGGTGTTTTTAAATGCACAATACCTCTTCTTTTAACCAAAAAAAAAAAGCTTGTACACCATCACAAATAAATTAAATGAAAATAATTTTTTTGATTCTGGCTTAGACATTACACTTTTCTTCTGTGTATTCTCCTTTAGATTAGTCAGTTCCCCATTCATCAGAAAACACTAAAGGCTGGTACACTTTGAGGACTTTTTTTAAAAAAATATTTATGTATTTATTATGTATACAATATTCTGTCTGTGTGTATGCCTGCAGACCAGCAGGGGGCACCAGACCCCATTACAGATGGTTGTAAGCCACCATGTGGTAGCTGGGAATTGAACTCATGACCTTAGGAAGAGCAGGCAATGCTCTTAACCACTGAGCCATCTCTCCAGCCCCTTTGAGGGCTTTTTAAAGCTGTCATGAATATGTCACCATATTTTGTGTGGAATGTTGTCTAGACAGATCATTTCCTGTTACTTAGATTTATAAAATTATTCTTTTCCTTTTATTTTTGAGATGATAATATAATTGTATAATTTCTCCCTTCCCTTTTCTCCGATCAAACCCTTCAATATACAACTCCTTGTTCTTTCAAAGTCATGCCCTTTATTAATTTTTGATTTATATATACATATAAATTTCTAATTTTAAAAATTATAGCTTAATGTAAAAATGTATTATTTTTATGACTAGTACCAATGTTTTTCTTCCTTTATTTCTGTTTTTGTTTTATTTTATACTTTATTAATACAAACATCTTTTCAACACAATAATTTTGTTAATTCTTGGGGAATTTCACATCATACATGCCAATCACACTCACTTTCCAGTTCTTCCTGTGACCTCCCCCCACAACAAGACAACAATCGAAATAAATGCAAGTCCAATCTGTGTTGTCTATATAGTCACCAGAGTGTGGTCAAGCTCTCAGTGGCCTGCCCCTGAAAACAGAGTCCTTTGCTTCCCGCTCCCCTGTTGGAAGTCATCAATTGTGGAACGCTAACCTTACCATAGATTTTAATTATATTACATTATTTCTCTCTATATCTTCCCATTCAGCTCTTCCCATTCTCTACTCGACTCAGATCCATGGCCTCTTTTATCTTTATTATTGTTGTTGGTTGTGGTATGTGTGTGTGTATGTGAGTGTGTGTGCATGTGTGTGTGTGTCCATGTGTGTGTGTGTCCCTGCAGAGTCCATTTAGTGTTATCTGTATGTGTATGTTTGTGGGGCTGACCACTTGGTATTAGGTGACCATAATCAATTAGGAAGCTCATCCCTGAGGAAGATTCTCTCATCAGTCATTAATTGCATATAACTTTCCATCTAGGAGTAGGGTTTGAGGAAAATTCACCCAACCACACTGAAATGTCAACTGATGTTGAAACTGTTAATGTTCCATTTCATGGACACAGCATCCTGAATTTCCCAGAAGACTCCTTTGCTCTTCCTATTCATTTCCATATTCATTTTTTGTAGGGTCTTCCTACACAGTTCCAGCTGTTATTGGAACTCATTATGTAGACCAGGCTGGGCTTGAACTCACAGAGATCTGTCTACGTCTGCCTCTGAGTGGTGGGAATTAAGGCAAGTGACACCACAACTGGCCCTTTATTTTTTTGAGAAAAGGTCTCATTATGTAGCACTGACTTAGAACTTGCTATGTAGATCAGGCTAGCTCTAAGCTTGGGGCACTCCTCCTGCCTTTGCTTACTGAGTCCTGGGATACCAGGTGTGCATCAGCTTGCCTACTACAAAATATGGTTTTGTTCAAACACTAAGTCCTGGTTACAGGGATAAGACCATAAAACATGGTTGTAAGAGGAACTCTGTGAATGAATAGCTCTACATGCAGCAAGATGTGTTGCAGTTTAGTGGGTTTTCATCCCACATCACAATGGCCTTAGGTTGTGCTTATAATTTTAAACCAAACACCAGACGGTAGTATAATTTCCCACACAGCCAGGAATGTCATGCAAAATGCTGCAACCCTGATAATTAAGGATTTGCGGTGAGATTCCAAGAACTTTGCTGTTTCTCTCCAAAATCTCACCATTACTGGTTACTATACAGGATTTTTACATGCCTTAAGCTATTTTCTCAAAGCAACCACAAATAAAACACCTATTCATTTCAATGTAGACATCATTTATTCTTATACTTCTCCATTTTAATTATCTTTCTAAAATTGTAAATATCAAATTACCATTGTACTTATTAACTTTAAGAGTTTTCTTTTGAGTGCTGGTAATGTCTTCCAGTTGGTAGAGAACTTACCCAGCCTTTATGCCTGTGTTAAACACCCAAACTACATAACCCACACTTGGAAGGTGGGGAACAGGAGAATCAGAAGTTCCGTGTCATCCTTCCTCCATCCTCATCTACACAATGAGATCAAGGCCACCATGAGTTACATGAGACACCGTATCAAAAATGAGTTCTCCTTTGTGCCTCTTCAAATTTATACTACACACTTCTTTAAAAGTAAATAGATGTATACATAAAATAAAATTATATATCATGAGTCTAGCAAAAATATTCATTAATACATCACACTAAGTAATATGAGAAAATTAAAAGCATATGGAAATAAATTAAAATGATGCTATTTATCATTCTTACACCCCTTTATGATCTGGCCAGTGCACAGTCTGTGCCACAACTACGGAAGCTCTGTAAACCAACTCTCCTTTGCTTGGATAGAATGACTGTTGAGAAGTAAGTTCTGTCTGAGAGACAGAGAGAGAGAGAGAGAGAGAGAGAAGAGAGAGAGAGAGAGAGAGAGAGAGAGAGAGAGAGAAGAGGGGAGCACAAGGAATACATGATAGTGTATGTTCTCAGTCCCATAACAGAAAGATGACAATCATTTCTTAGACTGTAAAGAGGATTAGGAAGTACCATACAAATCAAGTGAGGAACAAGGCCTTGGCCAACAGCAAATTCTAATAAATATTAATTACTATTGCTAATGTTCTGTTTTCTTTACTTATATAATAAAAAATATTAGGTGATTTATATGATACCTTTAAATTCTTATATTCTGAGTCTATAACTGCCCCTTGAAGTTAAATTGCCAGTTGACAAATGAAAATTCTAATACCCTTACATTTTAAGTGATGATTTATGAAAAAAAATCTATAAAAGTCTGATCTACTGTTGAGAATAGATCACATAATAATGAGGGATTTCCATTATTTAACATTCCAATGTGGGGTGGCTTGATGTATTCATGTTCTCTCATGACTTATACTCTTGTTTTAACATGGACTCTAACAAGATAATTGGAAGCAGCCACTTAAATAAAACGATGTCATCATTTTGGGTGTCCTAAAGCACTAAGGAATTATTCCACGTATAAAACTTGAACATGTGTTGAAAGTATATGCAAGCAGTCCTTCTGGGCAGTGCAAAATGGAGTATATTCTGGGCTTATAAACTAACAGAAACATTTCCTTTTCAGCTTAAAGAAAGCACTTTGGCTAGCTATGGAAATGGCAAGAAACAATTCCAACATTATATTGCATTCAATCCAAACTGAACAGGAAATGATCCACTTGCATTTTTGATAAAACGGCAGACCATCCCACTAAATATCATGTCAAGACTCAAAATAAAGCAAACAGATCATGATGCTAATCATTAAAAATCATTAAAATGCAATTATAATTATGCTTTTGATTGATTTAAACTGAATATATAATAATAATAATAACAACAATAATGTAATAAGAGTCTTAATGTGTGTACATGGTTAAGGTGAAGTATATGGTCATAAGGAACTATATTCTTATTCCAGAAATCAGTGTACATTAAGAACCTTACCTCCTGCATACATGACAGCCAGCATGATGGATGATATCCATGCAATTTCACTGTAGCTAGCGTGGAATATTTCCTGAATATCTTTGAAGAATACTGTGACAGCTTTGGGGAAGGCATATGAAAATCCAATGGAGATAAAGGATGCACAAACTACTACCCAACCCCAACCTCCATCTGGAGGAAGGGGGTATGGAGGAGGAGCAGAAGTCTCCGATGGCATTTCTGCACCTCTGCTGGAGACTAGAGCAACCTATTGAAAAAGAAACAACAATGGTTCATGTTATAAGTCTGTGTTTTGTATCACGCTTGAAAGTTGCTGACATAGCATTTTCATTTTAACTACAATATAATTTTATTAATACATTCGGTATTATTGTGCTTGGAAAATTATAAGAAATTCAAAACAGAAAATGAGATATGAAGCCTTGATTATTAAGAGGAAAATATCTGAAAATGATGATATGGGAAGTCCTTCTGTATATGTGTTGCTTTTATTGGTTAATGAATAAAGAAACTGCCTTGTCCTGTGATAGGGCAGAGTAGAGTTAGGCTGGGTAACCAAACTGAATGCTGGGAGAAAGAAGGTGGAGTCACAGAAGCGATGTAGCCGCCACCAGAGACAGAGTGATGAAATCTTGCTGGTAAGCCACAGCCACATGGCAATACACAGATCAATGGAGATTAGTTAGTTTAGGATGTAAGAGCTAGCCAATAAGAAACTAGAGCTAATAGGCCAAGCAGTGATTTAATTAATACAATTTCTGTGTAGTTATTTTGGTTCTGGGCAGCTGGAAATGAACAAGCAGCCTCCCCATACAAACACTTATGTATGGGAAGAAAATATTTGAAAGTGAAGTTAAGAATCCAGCTACAACCTGAAGTGCAAGCTAAACAAAAATAAACATTATTTCAACCTTACTACGAAGTATAGAGGAATCACCTACTACACTTCAGGAAAGAACACTTTCTTCTGTGCATGCATCTGCTTGTATGTGTGTTGTCAGAGGTTGAAATATGGTGTTTTCCACAATTTTTCTCCACTTATTTTTTTCAAGAAAGAGTCTCTGATGGTATTAGGAGGTTTCTGATTTGGGCTACTATTTGAAGCAAAAGCTCCAAGAATTCTTCTTCCTCAGTACCGCAGCTATAGGCCTTGTTTTTTGTTTGTTTGTTTATAATATGGACTCTGTAGGACTGAACTCAGATGCTCACAATTTTGTGGCAGGCACTTAACAACTGAGCCACCACCAAGCCATAAGAATAATATCTTAATGTAAAATGTGAATGTTGCCTTTCCAAAATTAATGCTGCTAACAGTCTTACAAAAATGTCACTCTGCCTTTCTGTCTGTCTCTCTCTTCAGTGCCAAGAAATTCTAACAGCTATATGGGTATATGTTCTTGTTTGTTGAGGGAATGGAGAAAAGGTTCTTTAATATGTACACCTAAGAACACTTAAATACTCTCCCATGGAAGGAGACGATGCACAGTATAATATAGAAGCAATTACACATAGTGAAAACCTTGCCTCCACACCCTCTCAGGATACAGAGATGCTGCATTGAAATGCAGAAGAAAGAGCCACATTCCTGTGTATAAGAGTATATATTTTTGCCTTTTATTTTCCAAAATCAGCCCATTGATAAGTTTATTTCCTACTTTTGTAAATGTATACATGGTTTTCACACTCACTCCCTTGCAAACACACACACACACACATATACACATACACAAGTGTATAAGATACAAAGAATGATGTTTTCATGTTATTATTCAGTGTGGAATGACAACTCAACTGTCTTCAATTTAACCCAAATTTAACTCAAATCCTTATACAATGTTCATGACTCTCCTCTCCCTTCTCCCTCCTCCCTCCCTCCCCTTACTTCCCCTCTCTCCCTCCCTCCCTCCTTCCCTCCCTCCCTCCCTCCCTCCCTCCCTCCTTCCCTCCCTCCTCTCTCTGTCTCTCTGTCTCTCTCTCTCTCTCTCTCTCCCGACTACCTAAAGACTACTGTCTTAGCAGGTTCAGAGCATATAGTCGGTACTGTGTAATTACAAAGCTTCTCTATCATTCTCTCTCGCTTGCTCTCTTGAGACTACCTAAGAACTACCCTCTTAGCAGGCTCAGAGCACACAGTCAGTACTGTGTAGTACAAAGCCCAATGTAAAAAGAGTTCTCTGCACCTACAGATTCCGCACAGCTCTGGGCTTTGAGCACCCCTCTGTGAGCACCAACTTCTTTCTTTGCTCCAAGCCTAAGAAAATACCCTTCTATTCTAGATGTTTGTGACTTCAGATTTATTTTTTTTCATTTTAACATTCAATAAAAATGAGATCCTTTAATATTTCCTATGGGGTCGCATGTCTAGAAATTTAGTCTAATGTCCTCTGATTCCTCACATAGTCTCACAAAGGTGACTGCAACCCACAAGCGTTTGAATGGGATCAATAATAGTGTTTTATCAAGTTTAATTATAAGATAAGGGTCTTTGATGTGGGAGTGATTTCTTATTAATAAAGAAACTGCCTAAGCCCATTTGATAGGCCAACCCTTAGGTGGGCAGAGAAAACAGAACAGGATTCTGGGAGAAAGAAGCTGAGTCAGGGAGTCGCCATGATTCTCCCACTCCAGGCAGACGCAGGTTAAGATCATTCCTGGTAAGCCACCTTGTGGGCTACACAGATTATTAGAAATGGGTTAATCTAGATGTGAGAGCTAGCCAATAAGAGGCTAGAGCTAATGGGCCAAGCAGTATTTAAATGAATACAGTTTCTGTGTAATTATTTCGGGGCATAAGCTAGCCATGCGGGCAGCGGGGTGCCGGGGACGTAGCCCCGCTGCTCATACCACAACAGGTCTTCAAGATTGTGTTGCAAAGGACATAAAGACCATAAGGTTTCCTGGCTGTATGGTCTGTACTGAGTATTTATCTGAGGTGAATTTTAATGTCATTGATGACACTGACACAATTGAGTATGGTTTTTTAATGAAGCTTTCTTTACAAAGTAATCTGATCGCAGCGGTTTAATGTTGCCTTTAACAGACATTAGAGAAGAAAACCCAGAAGAGAAAAACACTATCTAACCAATATTATTAACAATTGTACGTATTTATTTTCTTTATTGCTCTATATGACTATACGCCTGATTAATTTAAATGATAATGTAATCCCACGAATCCCTGAGACACAATTATAATTTTATAAGTTATTTTATTATTTTTATTAGTTGTCATAGAATTTTTGTAACTACACAAGTTTGAGACAATATAGAAAATACATGAGGTATAAATCATAATCTTAAAAAATTCATAAAAATTCCACTTTTGATTAACACTATAGTTAATAGAAAATTTATATATTATATTGTATTGTTCTTAGCTCTATATTCTATATATTGCTTAGTCATATGTTGTACTAAGGGAGTAAAATAAGCCAAAAAAAAACCACTTGACATTTTTATTATATTCTGTGTGTCTAAATGTCCTTAAGGATTGAAACAGTCAAGCACTTTTAATTTCCAAAACATTAATAACCTGAAAATTTCTTTCTATAGAAATTGTGTGATTTGACCTTAAGCATCCCCCAGTGTTGTGGTGCTAAAGGATTAGGCACCTGCCTTCGGTGCTGTTAGGAAATAGCTGGACCTTTTAGTTATGGAGCCCAGGAGGAAAAAGTTAGGTTCCTGGGGTGTGCTTTTGTAGAGAACTCTGGAACTGTGGACTGGACTTTTCTCTTTTTCTTCGTGGCTCCCATCATGGCTATCTTTTGTATAACACATCACATGCTTCCTAACACGGTGTTTTCACAGGACAGAGGCAGGAGATGTATGAGAACCAAGAGGTCAGCCAACATCACAAATCAGGGAAAGCATAAACTCTCACCAGGGCCCCTATCCAAGGACACAGAAGTGGATGACCTGCTGCAGGAGCCACTGGCAGGTGCTGTGAAAAGGAGAGGGGATTCTGGGGTGTGAGGAGTGTCAGGGAGCTCCTGAGTTAGACTTCTGGAAGCATGCAACTGCTTTTTGAATCATCTGTACCCCTGAAAGTCAACCCCAAAATCCAACTCGTTTAACTACTTGGACTTTGCTGAGATTGTAACTTTGGTTTGTAGGGGGTCTCCATCCAGGAGTGAGCAGTTTGTGTGTGTGTGTGTGTGTGTGTGTGTGTGTGTGTGTGTGTGTGTGT
>JABTXL010002720.1:2572854-2645256 GCA_025134845.1 Neodon shergylaensis
GTGTGTGTGTGTGTGTGTGTGTGTGTGTGTGTGTGTGTGTGTGTGTGCTCGTGCATGCCTGCAATGTCTCCCTGGGGAGAAAAAGTCCTCACACAACAAAAGTCTACAAAAATGTCAACAAAATCAACAATAACATAGGAGGTTTAGACAAATGATGTGTGTAAAGTGGGTATTGGTTTCTAATGAAAAACACTTCTTTTAGGTTACAAGGTAGTAACATAACCTGCCACTTTTGGCAAGAATTACTTTTAAAAGGTTTATATTTTACAGTATGCTATAATCTTCTTTAATTGTTTCTTGTTGGGAACAATACCAATTACCTCTTCTAACACTTCACTTATTAGGTTTTAATATTTTGCTGATCAATTTACAACATTTGAGTACAAAAAGAGCGTCTTTATAAATGCAAAATACTTAAAGAAAGCAGAGGGAAGGATGGAGTGTAAAAGTTGCTTAAATAAGTAAGTACAAGACAGCAAATGGCCTTGAAAGTTGTCTTAAGAATCTGAGCTCATTACAACATGTTTAAATTAAATTGTGATGTTACCAATTTCCTTCTTGCTTGAAAATCATAAAAGAAAACCTGAAGACTCACTGGAAGACGCTGCTACGGAGCAAACAGCTTTTTCTTGTAGGAGTAAAGATGCGGCCCTGTAATTTTCCAGAGTGCAGAATAGAAATGAAACCGTCTTTTACTACTAATCCATGAATTCAAATAATTGCAGTCTTTATCACACTTGATAGGGTAAACACTTCAAAATAAAATTTCATGATTCATTTCCCCGTGGTTTTTAAAGGCATAATTATGCACACCCTTCCTCCAGGTAAGGACACCAGATGCATCCCTTCCTCACCAGCTCTGCTTGCTCCCTGCCTGAGGTCCACATGTTCCTTTTCTGCTGGCTGGTTCTTCCCCTCCATGCAGAGATGAGAGATTCCTGCCACCAACACATCCACAGCTGCAGCTTCCTTGAGGACCCTGTGTCCTGGGCTTGCGTGCTCTCCGCACCCCCAGCTTGGGACCTCAGACCTCAGACACCCACAGTCACTTCAATCACTCCAGCTGCTTGAAGAGAAGTCTGAAGCACCTACCATCTACCACTGATGATTATCTGTGAGCGTTTTCTCAGTCTGCATAGGTCTTCCCCATCTGCCTGGGATGAGCTAGGGCCACTTCTGAGACCCCATTCAAGACTGAACCCTTAAGCCTGTTCCAAGAATCTACAACCTGACAAACCATGCAAATAGAAAACCAAGATCTTAACATTCATTCAACAAAGGGGAAACACGATTTCCATACAAAGGAACACTATCAAAGACCTAATTTATTTTTTTTTTTTTGGTTTTTCGAGACAGGGTTCAAAGACCTAATTTAATATCTTTCTATTCCATCACAAAAGCAAGGAACATATTAACCAACACAGTAGTCTCTGCTACAAATTGGTGCTCCCACTTCAACCCTACACCACCAACTGTCCAGTCTCAAATGACCTTAAACATACAGGTAGCATTATATAGGTAGAAAAATTATATTTAGGAATGTATATCACATACAAACATGCATACAGCAACAACTAGTGAAAAAAGGTCACATACAAACATGCATACAGCAGCAACTAGTGAAAAAAGGTCACATACAAACATGCATACAGCAGCAACTAGTGAAAAAAGGTCATATACAAACATATATATTGCTCCCAATATTCTGTTTAGTGTTTTATGTTGGTATCAAAATTTTTAGGCTGCCTATATCATGGAAAGCTTTTTTTTTTCTCCTTCAACTCTGGCAGGTACTTTTCTGGGTACATTTGTCTAGGTTGACAGACATGATCTTTCAGAATTATTAAGCTCCAGGCTCTTCTGGCTCCCGTCCTTGTGGATTTTCCTTTATACATCCATTCCTAAGCTCATTTCCCCTGGAAAACAGCACATCCTGCAGCTATGACCTCTTGCTTACTAGCAGCTGGAGCTGATCAATAGTCACACACACACACACACACACACACACACTCCATGATATTCTTCCTTGTGAACAATTCTGTAATGCTGTATGTACTTGGAAGCTGCCATATTTTGTCCCTTTTATTTCTAGGTATGACCAAGCGAAGCAGAAACAAAACTACAGTTTTACCTGTTGTCAGATGAGCACTTTGGGTGGTGTGTATATCTAAGCCTAGTCACTTTCTGATGATGAGCAATATTTGAAGGCAATATAAAGGGAGAGGTAGAGCCGACTCCAGATTATCTAAAGAAAAAGAAGAAACAAGTATTAAATGTACAACTGGATTCCACTGCCTCATTAGTCACTAACTTTAATTTACCCAGTAATTCTGCACATCTTGTATAACAAGAATAATTAAATAAGCATTTTATATTCATGAAGAGACATGCTTCTCAATTATATATATGTCAGTGATATGTATAGATATAGATATGAAGAGCCAAACATGAAAAGTGGAAGATAAAGAAAAAAATCAGCTTCTTTAAAATTAATAACAAATTACAGGGCCATGAGAGCTCAGTGGATAAAATGTTTTCTGTGCCAGCATGAGAAACTGAAGTCAACTCCCAGCATCCATGTACACAGTCCAGCATATGGTACTCTCTTATGATTCTAGCCCTAGGGATGGAGACAGGAGGATCTCTGGGGTTGGCAGGCTATCCAGTGTAGCTGAATGAATGAATTCCATATCCTCGTGAGAGATTCTGCATCAAAAACGATGAAAATGACTCCAGAAGAATGGCACTGGGGTGGACCTCTGGTTCCCACCTAAGGTCATACACAAATGTGCATATACCTGGACATATTCAGACACATGGACACAAGAAGTGATTATATGAGTACTTACATTATGAAAAAATTAATTGACATTCATTAGCAACCGCTCCATTCCTTACATCTATTTAAATAATTTTCTGCTAAATTGTGTGTGTGTCTGTCTGTGTGTGTGTATGTGTGTATGGGTATGTATATACAAGATTTACTGAAATACTTTTAAATATATATCAATAATGAACATGTTTTAACGCTGAAACACAGTGGGTAGCAAAAAAAAATATTCTAGGGATCTGTTTCTGAATTTAAGCTTCCTAACCAGGTCTAAATATCTAATAAAGCAAATATCTTCATTCAAGACATTAACATCAACATGGTACTGAATATATATAGAATTCGGTATATTAGATAATATTGACCAGAGTAAGCACAAGAAAAAGGGAAAACTAGATTCTTTCAACTAAATGACCAATCAGCTGCTTTGACTCTAGGGCTGCCTGTCAGAAGGTTTTGAAAGAAGACATCATGACCATTGGGTTAAAGGTGCTTGTGTAACAGGATGAAGGATGCGTGGAGAGCAACAAAGAGAGTGAAAGAGTCTTAAAGTCACTGACTGGATCTAAGAAACTGATAAGAAACGGAGCTAAAGGGTCACTCAGTGGGCATCCGGGGCCTCAGAAGAGTAGTTTTTGTCACCTCTAGTCTCATTGGAATGTTTGTGAATTGCCAGTTTTCAAAAGCTGGGTAAGTCACACTCTCCAGCCTCCCTCATTACCATCCCATGCTAATGTAGGAAATCTTTATAGCTTCCCTTTTCTCTGGCATAGTTAACTTCACTGAGTGCAGGGCACAGCCTCAGAGGAAAGCCCAAGGCATCTCTGGAAATTGGTTCTGACCCCAGACTGTAGTTAACTGCGCTCATGTCTTACATACACCAGTTTAAAAGCAAGAACAAAAGGGACTCTGAGAAAAATCTCATGATGCTACAAATTCTACCTGCTCACCAAAATTTCTATGGAATTTTACGGTGTACAATTTAACCAATCCATATTTTAGAAAAAGAAATCTGCATCATAGGTACCTTTCAACAAATGGATTAATAATCAAGAAACCCCAATTTGGTTGTTTCAATTAATCTAGTTATATATTTTCTCTACTGATTTTGATCAATCACGGTCTAGTTTATAGACACACACACAATATGAAATTATTGTCAATTTTGACCATGCATGATCAAGTTTTACAAAATTGCGTTTAATAAACAATTATTAAGACAACATGAATTTTTTATTTTAATTTTCTAAACTAAAAATTTTGTGGATTTCTTCATTCCTTTGCACTACAAAGCAATGCTAACTGTTATAGCTATCACAGGAGGACGTATTTTCTAATACTATTGCTATGAATGCCACATGCTTATTATATGAATAAGTAATGCTTTAATGATTCCATTACTTTTAGACATTCAATTATGTTTCATAATCTACAGCCTCAGTCTATTCAAGGCTCTCTTGCACCCCCCACTATAGAATATCAGCACATTCCTTTACAAACTGTGAAGAGCCCTTTCTTTACCTTCTCAAACCTTAATCAGACAGTGTCATATTTAATCTTTAAAAAATGAGGTCCTGAAATAATATACTCAGCAAACGAAGACCCAGGTAAGAGCAGGTAGGAGACTATTGGCTCCACGGTAAATCCTGTATGCTTTAGATTGAAGCAGGAACTCGTTGCCACACATACTCAACAATGACCTATGTGTCATCTAAGTAAATCAATATGCCCCATCAAGAGCAATCATGTGACCTTTTTGTTCTCCATTTCTTCTTTCTTACACAAAACAGTATAACAATGCCAAATTAATTTATAGATAATGTTTTAAGCTGAGGTACATGCTCATCCAATTTAAAAACAGGAATTAAGTAGAACCAAATATTTTCTCTTCCGACCTATCATTGAATTAAAATTGAAATCTAATTGTGTGTGTGGGGGGGTGCTCCTCTACTCTTCTACGTGGACCATCTTTTAAATCCTGATGACTGAGGCCCTCGAAATATCAACTAGAGAAAACCTATTTTTAGAAGCAAACTCTTGCTGTATTTAAAATGACTCCAAGTTCTAATTGATGTTAAGGGTCAAAAAGATTTCTTTGGAACTGGTACTTTAAGGAAAAACAATGCATATTATACTAACGAATTGTAAACCTAAGAAATGAACCATTCACAGCAAACAATCATCCTGGTTTATGATATGCTGTTAGACTTGTGTAGAGGGCAATTACAATTAGCTAAATGGTGGCCATGCTCATGTCCCGATCCCCAGGATCCATAAGGTACCTTGTGCAGAAAAACTATTAGGAGTTTCTTAAACCTTTGTCTGTATTAATGAGGTGAGGTCTGTTTGCGGTTACACTGTTCTTAGACTAGAGAAACAGAGTTTAGAGAGACAGACACAGGGGCCGGAGGATGGAAGCAGAGCAGAAACTGAAGAGACCACAGAATAGAACACGAAGCAATGACAATGACCACCACAGCATGTGTTCACCTTATGGAGACGTGGAGCCAGCTGAGTGTTCCACACCTTTTTGGGCAGTGCTCTTCTGAATGCAGGCCTCCATCAGTGTTAACCCACATTGGAGCAATGGACTGAGCTCCCAAGGTCCAAATGAGGAGCAGAATGAGGGACAACATGAGCAAGAAAGTCAAGACCGCAAGGGGGGCACCCACCCACTGAGATGGTGGGGCTGATCTATTGGGAGCTCACCAAGGTCAGCTGGTCTGGGACTGAAAAGGCATGGGATAAAATCGGACTCTCTGAATATGGTGGGCAATGAGGGCTGATGAGAAGCCAAGGACAATGGCACTGGGTTTTGATCCTACTGCATGTACTGACTTTGTGGGAACCTAGCCAGTTTGGATGCTCACCTTCCTAGACCTGGATGGAAGGAGGAAGACCTTGGACTGCCCACAGGGCAGGGAACCCTGACTGCTCTTTGGACTGGAGAGGAAGGGTAAGGGGAGGGGGGTGTGGGGAGTGGGGGCAGGGGGAGTGAAAAGGGAGGAGGGGAGGAGGCCGAAGATTTTAATAAAAAATATTCAAAAAAAATAAAATTTCTCTTTTGACATAGAAAAAAAAGAGTGGGTTGGCATTGTTTTCAGTAAGACGTTTATACCAATGTTTGAAAACCTCAGTGGGGAATTCCCATGCTGGCATGGTAAATTGTTTCTAAAAGCCCATAAATAGAGTGATAGAACTGTAATATTGTCTCTTATGTAGATAATTACATAATCATGTGAAGATATTCAAAAACGCTTCTTAAGGACAGTCATCATAGAAGGGCAAATTGCTTCATTCGTTGAGAAAAGCACTAATTTCATAATATTTTTTAAAGTAATACAGCAGATCTGGGAAAACTGATGCAACAAATGATAAACATTAATCATAAACAGTAAGCAAGGTTATATTTTATTTTACTAAATTTATTGCTATTTTCAGTGTATTAGTATTTTGCCTGCCTGTATATGTGTCCACCGTATGCATGAGGTGTCAGTGGAGGCCATAGAAAATTGAGGATCACCTGGAACTGCAGTTACAGACAGCTATGAGCCACCATGTAGGTGTGGAAAACAAACCCAGATCAAGAGCAAGCGCTCTTAACTGCTGAGTCTCACTCCAGGCAGCTTCTGTGTGCTTTAGTCTGTACCGCACTGGTGCACTGGTACGGTGTTCTGGCTGCGTGAATAACACCGCAGTGTGTTATACAGCAACAGTGTGGGAATCAGGGTTGCAGGCCATGCTGCCTCCACGCCTTATCTTTGGGTCCTCTTTCTAAGGAAGACTTCTAGAAGGAGCCTTGTTTAGCTCAAGCATGTTAATATTGGATCTGACAGAACTCAATTACTTTCCACTACCACCTTGAAACTGCATGGCTAACATGGAGAAGAGGGTACCGACGGCCCCAGCCTGCACAGACAGAATGCTGTGCACACACGTCTATCCTTTGGATGCACTCAAATACTAGAGATAAGTGGAATAATAAGTATTTCTCCTCCAAATTCACTCCATTCTCCTGAAAGAAAACCTCTTAACTACCCCTCAGAAGGAACGGTTCACATTGCCTCACCACCTGAATGGAAGAGGCCGCCTAAATCTGCCTTGGCAGGTAGGAAATTTTTCTCCTGTTAGACACCACTGAACAGAGTAAGTTTATATGTACGAGCTAACATGGTGGCTCATGCCTGTATTCTTGCACTCAGGAGGCTAACAAAGTCGGATCTCAAGTTTGAGCCAGCATAGGTGTAAAAGCCTATCTCAAATCCAAAAAAATGTCTTTTTTCCTATTAATTTATCTGTTGTAGATCCATTAAAGAAAGCTTCTGGAGGGGTCTGGTGTTGTGGAAGCTTGATCCATTTGGCCAATGACATTTGGAGGTGAGTTGTCATGGGCTTAGCTTTCTCTGATACACGGCTGGATTAAGAACTGAGATGGGGGGGGAGGTTATGTCACACACTCTCCGGCTTCCAGATATGCTGTTCAGGAGTATTCCCCACCCTTCCATGGTGGATGAAGAGGCAACAGTGTTGTTTCCCACTGTATTCGTGAATGTGAGCATCCCCCATTTCATCCCTTAATAAAGTTTTCTTCCCAAACATCTGTTGACTTCTCACAATACGATAAAGTTAAAGGAAGATTTTCCTTTAACCATACATTGTGCATGTGCTTATATACACACACAAATTATCCAGAGCAACACATAAAAAGCTATTAGCTGCAAATAGTTTTGGGAAGTAGCTCTATATAACTTGTGGGGCTTTAAAAATGTTTATAAAGATCCTATAATGGATACATATTATTTTTCTATTATAAGCTTTATAACATTAAAATTGCTAAAACACAAGGCTGTAATGTGCACATATAAATCTGTTTACTTAAAAGATGGTTGGATTCAAGAACTGGTAGTTCTATTTATATTAAAAGAGCCAAACCTGGTGGCACAAGCCTGTGACCCTAGCTATTCAGGAACATAAGGCAGACGCATTCCGCAATTCAAGATCTACCCAGGATCAAGAGTGAATTCAAGTCCAGCAGAGTCTACTTGATAAGGTTCTGTCTCAAATTCAAAGGGAGACATAGGATATTCATAATTTTTTTTATTCCATAATGCTTCTATTGTTCTTTTTCTAACACCTTTTTCATCGTACTGAGGAGATAACAGATTTTGATTTTAGGAGTCATTAGAAATAAAATCTCACCCATATCCCTACCACCCCAAACACACACATTGTTTTAAGTGATGGGACCATAAAGAGCTTCTATCCATACTGAGTTTCGATGAGACAGACCCAGGGATGTGTATAAAATGTTCAGAACTTCTCGAAGCACAGGAAACCATTTATACACGTTCCCCTCATGACTAATGAAAGTCTCAAAACAACCTATAAGAAACCTTGAACAGTGCTTGAGAGATTTGGAATTGCCAGTTGGAATCAATCTACAAGGGCTTCCTGGATGTCCTACTTGGCCACCTCTTATAGTGATAAACGCCGTAAACAACAGCCATGTGTGGAGGAAGGGATTTGTTTCATCTTAAAGCTTACAGTCCATCATGATGCAGAGGTCACAGAGGAACCCTGCTCGCCTTGGCTTGCTCGGCCTGATTTCTTATACAGCCCAGGACCACCTGCCCAGGGGTGGCACTGCCCATAGTTGCCTGGGTCTTCCCATATCAACCATTAATGAAGAAAACACGCCACAAATTGCTTACAGGCCAATTCTAGAGAGGCATTTTCTAAATTGACATTTCCTCTCTGTGTCAAGCTGACAAAACAAACAGAAACCCAAACCAAACCAAACCAAACAACCATACAACTAAAAACTAACAAGCACACTAGTCCTTAGTCTCAATTTCAAAAAGGATTAAACTAATACTGGCTTTAAGAAAGGGATCCTTAAAAATCCCTGGATATTTCTAGCAAAATTAAAAGGTCAGAGAGTACTTTTCTGACTCTTCCATTAAAATGTCCACTTGTCAAACATCAAACAAGGGAAAAAACCTGTAATATTATTATTTCCTAGTATTAATAATAGGAATCAGAAATAAACCAGAATCTAGGTAAAGTTTCTTGGGGGAACAGTACCATTCGGGCAGGATTAAAGTATCACAACCAAGGGTGTCGGCCTGGTCAGAGACATGGGGCCACACACAGACCTCCTTGTCACCAAGATGAGCCACTTCGTTCTACTGCCTCCTTCAGCCACCTGACCGTGGGATTCTCCTGTAAGCCATCATTCCTTTCAGAATTCTGGGAACCTTTAGTTCCATTTATGACACGTATCTCTTTCACTTAGTGCTTTATCAGGTAAAGTCACAGGATTCTACAGTTTCTGCTCCTTGGAGTCATAAGGTTAATATCATGAGGGAAATAGACTGTCTAAAGCTAACACTGGACATTGGCTGGAAGTAATACTGTCATCTTGATAGGATCTTGTACATTCCATAGACTACAGCTGTGAAAAGCATAAAATAACATGGTATTTACATATAATGTGTTTAGTGAAAATGAAGATATAAACCAGTGTCAGAAAAATCCAAAGTAGTATTGAAAAAATACCATAGTAGTACTATTACCTACAGTGCTCAAGTGAGGAGAACAAGAATATTCTATTTCCCCAAAGGAACTTGGGTGTAGTAACACTTTAGGTTAATATTACGGTTGCTTTCTTGCCCCTTTTTTATTTTATTGAGCTCTACATTTTTCTCTGCTCTCCTCCCTGCATCTCCCCTTCCCTTCAGCCCTCTCCCATGGTTCCCATGCTGTCAATTTACTCAGGAGATCTTGTCTTTTTCTACTTCCCATGTAGATTAGATCCATGTATGTCTTTCTTAGGGTCCTCATTGTTGTCTAGGTTCTCTAGGATTGTGATTTGTAGGCTGGTTTTCTTTGCTTTATGTTTAAAAACCACCTATGAGTGAGTACATGTGATAATTGTCTTTCTGGGTCTGGGTTACCTCACTCAAGATATTTTCAAGCTCCATTGATTTGCCCGCAAATTTCAAGATGTCATTTTTTTTTCTGCTGTGTAGTACTTCATTGCGTAAATTACCACATTTTCCTTATTCATTATTTGGCTGAGTGGCATTTAGGTTGTTTCCAGGTTATGGCTATGATAAACAATGCTGCTATGAACATAGTTGAGCACATGTCCTTGTGATACAATTGAGCATCCATTAGATATATACCCAAAAGTGGTATTACTGGGTCTTGAGGAAGGTTGTTTCCTAATTTTCTGAGAAATCGCCATACTGATACCCAAAGGGGCTGTACCAGCTTTCACTCACACCAGCAATGAAGAAATCTTCCCCTTTGCCCACAACGTCTCCAGCATAAACTGTTATCAGTGTTTTTGATCTTGGCCATTCTTACAGGGGTAAGATGGAATCTCAGAGTTGTTTTGATTTGCATTTCTCTGATGACTAAGGATGTTGAGCATTTTCTTAAATGTCTTTCAGCCATTTTAGATTCCTCTGTTGAGAGTACTCTGTTTAGGTCTGTACTCAATTTTTTATTGGATTCTTTGTTCTTTTGATGACCAATTTCTTGAGTACTTTGTATATTTTGGAGATCAGACCTCTGTCTGATGTGGGGTTAGTGAAGATCTTTTCCCATTCTGTAGGCTGTCGTTTTGTCTTGTTGATCGTGTCCTTTGCTTTACAGAAGCTTCTCAGTTTCTGGAGGTCCCATTTATTGTTTCTCTCAGTGTCTGTGCTACTGGGCTTATATTTAGGAAGTGGTCTCCTGTGCCAATGCGTTCAAATGTACTTCCCACTTTCTCTTCCTATGAGATTCTGTGATGGGGAAAACCTCGTTAGCCAATTATCTTTAAGAGGTGGAGCCCAGGTAAGACATGGTTTTCTGGGACCTAAGAAAAAACCTGTTTGCCACCCAGGTGCTCTCGCTCTGCGCCATTCCCACGAGACACTGCTGAGCTTGGATTTCTCATTTCCTGTTTCCTGAGTTTTCCTTTTATAATAAATAAAAATAGAATTGTTGTATCCTTTAGCTAGCCTGGTTATTTCAACCAGTATGACAGGCTTTATGTTGAGATCTTTGATCCATTTGGACTCAAGTTTTGTGCAAGGTGATAGATATGGGTCCATTTTTATTCTTCTACACATTGATATCCAATTATGCCAGCACCACTTGTTAAATATGCTTTCTTTTTTCCATTTTATAATTTTTGTTTCTTTGTAAAAAATAAGGTGTTTGTACGTTTGTGGATTAATATTAGGGTCTTGGATTCAGTTCCATTGGTCCTCCTGTCTGTTTCTATGCCAATATCAGGCTGTTTTCAGTACTGTAGTTCTGTAGTAGAGTTTGAAGTCAGGGATTGTGATGTCTCTGGAAGTTTTTTAATTGTACAGAATTGTTTCGGCTATCCTGGGTTTTTTGCTTTTCTATATGAAGTTGGGTACCATTCTTTTGAGGTCTGTGAAGAATTTTTCTTGGATTTTGATGGGCATTGCATCCAACTTGTAGATTGCTTTTTGGGAAGATTGCTATTTTTACTATGTTAATTCTGCCTACCCAAGAGCATAGGAGGTCTTTCCATTTTCTGGTGTCTTCTTCAATTTCTTTCTTCAAAGATTTAATATTCTTGTCATACAAGTCTTCCACTTGTTTGGTTAGAGCTACTCCGAGATATTTTAACCTATTTGTGGCTATTGTGAAGTGCGATGTTTCTGTGATTTCTTTCTCAGCCCACTTATTATCTGTGCTGGTTTTTAAAAATCTACCTTGAAAATGGTTTTAATTACTCAAATAGGATCATAAAGTGAAAAAAAGAAATACGTTAAACTTGTATCTGAAAGATATCTTTGTCTGGGCTTTTATTACTTTTCTGATTTATTTATACCTAAGTGAATTAGTATTAATATTAATATTTAAAGATTGTAAATATATCCCTAGAGTAGGCAACCACACAAACATACTGTTGTAAACAACATTCTCTGATTGGCACCTGACTGTATAGATAATATTTATAAAGTCACTTTAGGGATAAGTACTGATGAATAGTATACCTGGCACTTCAGCATGCAGACTTCTTTGCAGTGTTATTTAGTAGCCATGCACCCGATTTCTCAGACACAAATCTGAAGTTAAGGACTTGCGTATCTTGTTGCAAGCCTTCCTAAGCACCTGCAGCTGCTTCTCACTTGAGACCAAGGCTGGTAAAGAATGAAAAGCTGTAAGCCCTCGGCTGTCAGCACTTTAACTCCACGTTCTCCCTCCGGCTGTAATTATCTGTTCCCCAGTGCAACTGGACTTCTGCCCTGCAGCAGTCCAGGGATAGCTTTCCCACTGACTTAAAGAAACAATCCTTTTACAGTTTCCAAAGCAGACAGAAGAAAGGAAACCTGGAGTCCTTTTTACAATATGTAGGACAGTGTAATATTTAGTCAGGGCCTGGGGTTTGTGGGAACCTAAAACAGTGATCAGTTTCCCTTTCTCCACTATCGGTAGGTGTTTGTCAGCACACAGTGACACCTCGTCCGTCTCACAGACCTGCTGGAAACTGAAAACTACCAAGTTGGAAAATATTGACAGCCAACCCGAGGAGCATGACCACTTAGCCACATGACACATGGTAGAGGAAACCGTCCATTCTCATGATAGGGCACATGACCAGGAGTCATGTGACTCACCGGCACCATCCAGGATTAACATCACAAGTCCAGAAACAGCTTGGAGTTCAAAATTCCCTTTGTACTGAATATGCTGTAATTTTTCAGAATCAAAGTAGAAGAAACAAACAAACCGTAATATGAGTGAACCTGACATTAGGAGCAGCGTTTATACATGCCTACACCAAGAAGACTGTGTCAGCTCTGGTTCAGATTCACACCCCAGTCCTCATCCCTGCCACGTGTCCCTGTAGGCAGAGTACTGTTCTCACCTACAATCTTTAAGCATGGCCACGTGACCTCTTTGAGCCAAGGAATATAAGTCAATGCCGTATAGGCCGCAACCAAGAGTAAGCTTAAAATTGCGTGGGCATATTCGACTTTACCCAGCCTTCTAAAATGACATCAGATCTCATTAGCCTAGATTCCTGAAAAGGAAAACATTCCTGAAAGTCAGCAATCACCGAAGTAGCAATCATCGGAGACAGTGTTGACAAACAACCTCCAAGAGGCAGGAAAATAGAAGCAAATGTGTGTTGTTGCGAGTGCAAAGACACCGGAGTTGCTTTATAGAGCAAAAGCAATCTGAGGTGGGGCACAGAAGACAAAGGCTGATGATTGGGTAGCCAGCTGGGGGGACGGACAGTTAGCAGAGAGGCAGTACCAAGGAAGGTCAGGGCAATCCCTTTCTCCTGTGATGTCCTGAAGGGGTATTTGGGTCTCCAGAAAAGAAGTAAGGACAAAATGTTGGCAGCTTCAGTTGTTGTAATTAACTAGATTCATCGGTTACGTTGAGAAGCTAAAACATCTTAACATATTTAGCTGGCCTGCAGAGATATGAAAAGTCACACGTATTAGCGGACATCAGAACTGATAATCACAGTACCTCCAAGTTTAATCACTGGGCAGAATCTGCCAATGGCCTCAGCAAGTACACTTTAGGCAAGACCAAGTGTTGTAATACTGTATTGAAATCCTACGTATTCTTTTCTATGAGATGTCATGGGGACAGAGGAACATTTTTGAGTGACTACTGTCTACAAATGAATACTGTCACTATTCATCACATGGGTACTCTCATTTGTTTCTGTTTGAATGGGGACTGTTTTATCTCGGTCTGCTAGCTCTCAACTAGCTACCTGATTGAGGATGACCTTGAACTTCTCATTCTTTTTCCCCAACTTCCTGTTAGAATTATAGTAGTGAGCTTCCATGCCTAGTGTGTGTGTGTGTGTGCGCGTGCGCACGTGCTAGAGAATAAAACCAGGGCTTTGTGAAGGCTAGGAAGACCTCAACCAAGCTCTAGCTCCAGTCTTGACTTATGTTCTGGTTTTGTGTTTTATTTTTTCTAATTATGCTAGAAACTTCCATGTGTCACTTGAACGACGCTACTTCCTGTTTTTCTTTGTAATCTCAAATGACCAGCCTCATAACTTGTATTTTGAGGCTACTAATACACACACAACAGGAGCTATTGAACACAGAAGTCTGAAGCTCTGAGAGAACAGATGTGAAGTGACTGACAGGATGGCAACTCACACAGTGGTGACTGCTCCTATGCTGGACAAAGGGATGATTTAAAACACAGTATGGAACTAAAATCCATGAATTTCATCATCTTACTTTAAATGGTACACAACTTCCAGAATGTTACGATATTGTGTTTTCAATTTTTGGAGCATGGCTACAGGTAATTGGAACTGCAGAAAGTGAAATTACAGATAAAGGAAACTACAGCCCCTTCATGTCTGCTCATCTTTAATCTTGCATCAGGACTAGGTTAAGTCAAAAGCAAGGCTATCAAGTCAGGGAAAACATCAAAACGTGAGCCTAGTCTTAGCACCCTTTAAATTTTCTTTAGCTTATGTGTGTTTTATTATAAGATTTATTAAATTGACAAAAATAATGTTTACTATTTTTAGTGTACAACATAATATTTGGGAAGAACTAAACACTGTGGAATGATTAAATCAAGTTGCTTGGCCCATTATTTGACAAACAGCATTGCATTGTGAGAACACCTAAACAATATTTTTTTTTAGTTTAAAAAAAAAACAAAATTGTTGGAAGGAGAATAGAGAAGTGGAGATCAGCATGGCATCCCTTTTGGTGTGAGAAACACAGATTTTATGTATTAAACATATGTAGAGCGGCACACATCAGACAGAGCTGATGCAGAACGGTCTTCACTGCCCACTTGACTGGAATCAACCGTGACAACACACTGCTGGGTGTGTCCGGAAAGGCGTTCCCAGAAGGTGAACTGGGACAGAGGATTGACACAGGCACCTAGCACACTCCCGCTGCCATACCTTCCCAGAAATGACAGGCTGTGCTCAAACTTCGGGACAGAATAAACCCTGCCTTCCTTAAAATGCTTCTGTGAGATGATCTTGTCAGGGCAACGCAAATACTGAGCTGTACAGTGTGACTGTTTTACACTAACTAGATCTGCACACACGTGATCTAAAAGTCCTCTGCAGAAGGGTGCATTTCCAGATGTGGTGCCAGCCTCACTGGGAAGCAGCAAGAATTGGAAACAGAAAAAGTCAAATGACTGGCGTAACCCTAACAGGCAGTAATCTGAAATGTGATTTTCAAAATTAGAACACAATATGAAAGTTCAATGCCCACATCAGGGTAAATGTTAATCGTGTGTCACCGTTCAGGTGGGTGACAGTTACACGTGGGTCTTAATTTCCCCATCCATAAAATGATAGGCTGAGAGGAAGGAAGCGTTTTCCAAGGTTCTTTTGAGTACGCTTTGTGTCAATCGATCACACTAAAGCAGTCTTCTTCAGCAGACTTCCTTAGTGGAAAATATAAATTTCTTCCTGACCTGTGAAATGGTACAGCTATTCAAAACCAAATAGTGAACAGATCTATTATATTTGTACAGTCTTCCCAAGATTCAAAAAAACTGATTTGAATGAGAAAAGTGCTTTTCAGAGAATCAAGGAAAGAATTCTATGATCCAAGCAGACACAGCTTGTCTTCAGCAGTTAAGTCCAGGTGCCCCCGAGGCTAAGTCTTCCTTTTCCAAAGAGTACTTAGAGTTTTGTTCCATCCTCAAATCATAGTTTAATTTCCATAAGAAGTGGTCATAGGGGATCCTTGGAGAATCTGATGTACGAGGAAGGAGTTTTCATTAGTCAGGACCAAAATGGAGAAGTCTATTTTCAGACTGTTTGAAAGAAAATGCTCCCATAAAACTGAGACAAGGTGGCTCAATGCCACAAACCAGTCACATGGAGACACTTCTGAAGATAAAATGCAAACAGTACCATGAGTACTATGTCTATATATTCAGGGTTTGAAAGCATGACACTCTCCACTCACGAGCTAGGCATTTTATACGGCTCTGTTTCAGAATAACTCATACACTATCAGAGACACATACTACACAACTAACAAATGAAAATCATATTACTCATACCCTGTAAGATTAAGAAATTCATGTAGAATACCACTGAAGCACTTGCTAGAGGTTATGAAATACATATAAACTTTATGTTACCATATTGATGGGGACTAATAATTGCTAACATTCATACAAAAGATTCCTAAAACCAGTGAAAATAATGGAGACTAATTGAATTCACATTTTAGGATGTCATCAAGATTTCAAAATTTGTTGCAAATATCCACTCTAATCAATTATCACACCCATGTGCCACTAAATTCCGAGTTCTGATTCCTGGCATTTAGAGTTCAAGGGCCACTAGAGATTGCATCAGGACTTTCAAAGAGAAGGAAGAGAGATTTGACCCCCATGCCCTCTCCCTCATTATGTGATACTCTGATGGCACAGAGGATGGATGTGTTCATACACTGATACCTTGACCTAGCGCTTACCAACTTTTATTAAGAAATGAGTATTACTCTTTATACGTCACCCAGTTCCAGATGTGTTGTGACAGCATAAAAAGCAAGACCGACCCAGTTATACCGAGTGGGGAGCTGAGCTCTGTTAGCTACCAGGATGTGTTACACTAGGCTGGACATGGGTGAAGTAATAGAGAACAACAAAGATACCAGTACACTTGTCCTGAAGGGAAAGGAAAGCTCTCCATGAAGACATAGAGAGTTGGAGAGAATGACAGTGGTAAGTTAACCCAACCCATTGGGGCGGGTTTGCCTGGGGCAAGCGTTTTACTTATAAATTGGGCACACAGAAGGCTGCGCGCTCTCTTCTTCCTGTTTCCTGTGCTGCGCGGGAACCTTGGTTTCGTGAGTTTGATTTTTCCATTAAAGTTGTATATATTTATTACAATTTGTCTGCAATAATCCCTAACCGCCACATTTGGCGTCCAACGTTGGGACAGATTTGCCCCCGCCCTGCACGGGGAGCTCGATCTTTATCAGCCTTTGCTAGCAAGACTACCGGAGCTCAGGAAGCGTTTAAACTCAAGCGGGTGGCCGCCAAGCTCATAGCAAGTCCCCGGCTCCCCCGTGCCGGCCCGCCCGCTCGTCCGCCCGCCCTAGCGCCACCAGGCCCAGCCCGGGCAACACCGAGGCCGCCGCGCTGCGCCCAGAGCCGCCCCGCAGGCCCCACGCTGGTTCTTTGTTCCGCTCGCCCGCCCACCTGCTCACCGCACCAGAGGGGTTAGCCCCTCCCTCTCTGCCTTGGTGTTTGGAGGGGAACACAGAAGCGTTTTTGTAACACAAACCGCCACAGCGGCAGATTTGGTCTGATTCAAAGTGAACTCTTCCGCACTCACTATAACTCCTCAGGCAGAACAATAAATTTTGGTTTTGAGTTCTTTCAGACCGGCTCCCCACGTGGACTCAAGTGGACCCTTCTGCCACCACTGGCAGGAACCAGTCATTGCAGGTAAAAAAATTTTTTTCTCTTATAAATAAAATGTCTGAGAATATTACTATTCAGGACTTTAACAGTCTTTTTGAGTGTGCCATGTGGGAAATCTTACAAGAGGTGTCTAGCATCCCACATCTATGGATATTTCTGGGATTAGTAGTTTTCCTTGGTGCTATGTGGTTTGACAACAGAAGTAGGATGGAGTCTTTAAGAGATGAATCCAGGATTCTTAAGGCAGAGGTTGAACGTCTAAAAACTATTAAGCATGACAATAATCTTCTCAAGAATCAGTTGGAAATTCTACAGGAAGAGAACAGATCTTTGCTTAACAAGACTCTGTTGACTGAGCAAAATTTAGAAAAGGTTCAGGCTGATGTTAAGGAGAAATTCATTTCTGTGGAAGAAGGAACAGCTGATTTGGATCATAAATTTCGGCAGTCACTTTCTGAAGGGACTGAACCATTAATTGAGAGAATCAAAACTGTTGCATGTGACAATTGAGTTTTGTCTAAATCTTATGACAGATTGGCGGAAAGATTGTCAATACAAGAAAGCACGGTTTATGCCATAAAAATTATGTCCAAAGATGAGAAGTTATCTCTAATGGACAAACTTCATACTTTAGAATCCTCAATGAGGGCTTTGGAACATAACTCTGGACAGGAGATACAGACATTGCAGAAGGCAATGGTGAATAGAATTGAAAAGATTGAGGAATTTCTAAATTCTGATGAAGAAGAGCAAACAGTAGAAAGGCAAATTTTAACTACATCTGTGGGTAAATCCCTCCGGGACAATTTCCACAAAGCTCTGCCTACAGCTCTACCTGCCTTTCCAGTAATAACAACAGAGAAGGTGATTGGTTCCAGAAACCCTAGGGTCGTCAAGGAAGATATATGGGAGCCTGTCCGTATGAATGATCTCAAAGAAATTAAACAGGCTGTCATGACTTTTGGGATGCACGCCTCTTTTGTTAAAGAGATGCTAAAATTTTGGGCCACAACAAGCAGAGCTACCCCCTCTGACTGGTTTCAGCTGACCTCTGCAGTCCTTGAGAGTGGGCCGCAATTAAAATGGAAATGGTTATTCAGGCAAGAGGCTAGACTTTTAGAACAGCAAGAAAAGGCGAAGGGAAGTGACATTTCCCTAGATAAAATTCTAGGTGAAGGACTCTTTTCCGACCCTCAAGAACAAGCTAATTTGGATGAAAACACACTCTCCATGTGCACTACAGCAGCCTTAAGGGCTTGGGACAGGGTACAAGACCCAGGACAGAGAATGGAATCATTTGTCACAATTAAACAAGGTCAGAGAGAACCCTTTAGTGATTTTTTACAAAGACTTACTAAGGCTGTGCAAATAGGGATATCTGACCCAGACGCAAGACGTATAATGATTGAGTCTTTGGCTTATGAAAATGCAAATGTGGAATGCAAAAAGATTTTGGGGCCTTTAAAGTTCAGATCAGCACCCTTGGAAGAATGGGTCTTGCATACACTGGATGTTGATACATTTGATTATGGTACTGAAGCATGGGTAGAAGAAGCAATTTCCAATGGTAAAAGGAGACACCAGAATACCAAATGTTTTAATTGTGGCAAAATGGGTCATATGAAAAGGAATTGTAAGCAACGGATTTTCAGAAATAATAATAATGCATCTTCTAGAAATAACAGAAATAGGAGGACTCAGCCTTCAGGTTTATGTAGAAGATGTGGAAAGGGCAGACATTGGACGAATGAATGCAGATCTACAAGAGATAGACAAGGCAACCTGATACAGATGGGAAACGTGAGAGGGGGGCCTCACAGGCCCCCATGGCAAACATGGTTCAGTCATTTCCAGTTTCTGCAGAGAACGTGCCTCGTCAGGACAATTAGGAAACCCCATGCCTACTGTTACAAACAATAATGATCAGAAAGATGAGTTACGCGTGTTTTGGCAAACTTCTATAAATGATCAAAGACCTAAGCTGAGAGTGTGTGTAAATGGCATTTTTATTACTGGCCTGCTGGACACAGGTGCTGATGTAAGTATCATTACCCCAGAATCTTGGCATCCGTATTGGCCTCTTCAGAATGTAAATGTTCAGCTCCTGGGAAATGGAACCCTATCTCAAGTAAGACAGAGCACGAGATGGGTTGAATGTATAGGGCCTGAGGGACAAATAGGAAAATGAAGGCCATATGTAGCCAATATTGCAATGAATTTATGGGGTTGTGACCTATTACAACAATGGAATACCCAAATTAACATTCCTGCTACTTCTAGAGCCTATATTTCTGAGAATAATATTAAAAGATATTACCAACGGAGAAAACCGGCCATTTGGGCCGTACAAGAACAAGCAATTGAAGTCCCTTCAGAGATACCAACAGCCTTGCCTCTAAAATGGTTGACTGAGAAACCGATACGGACAAAGCAATGGCCTCTAGCTGAGGAAAAGTTACAGGCTTTAGAACAGCTGGTACAAGAGCAATTAGATGCTGGACATATAGAAGAATCTACCAGCCCTTGGAATTCTCCTGTATTTGTGGTTAAGAAAAAATCAGGTAAATGGAGAATGGTGACAGATCTCAGAGCTATCAACAAGGTTATTCAACCTATGGGCCCTCTGCAATCTGGAATCCCTTCGCCCTCTTTATTACCAAAAGGATGGCCTCTTATAGTTATTGATTTAAAGGATTGTTTTTTCACTATACCTTTACAAAAAGAAGATAGAGAAAAATTTGCCTTCACAGTGCCTACTTACAACAATTCTCAACCTTCCAAGAGGTACCACTGGGCCGTCCTCCCCCAGGGTATGTTAAATAGCCCCTCCTTGTGCCAATATTTTGTGAACCAACCATTGCAAATAATACGCAAGAAATTTCCACAATCTATAGTGTACCATTACATGGACAACATTTTGTTATCCGATTCAAACATGGATACCTTGAACAGACTGTTTGAAGAAATAAAGATACTTTTACCTAAATGGGGATTGCAAATTGCTCCTGAGAAGATACAGAAGGTAGTTTCTGTTAATTATTTAGGTTATAAAATAGGTTTGCAAAAAATTAAGGCACAAATTAGGAGAGATCGCCTACGGACTCTTAATGACTTTCAAAGACTGTCAGGAGACATTTCCAGTCTACGACCAGCTATTGGGATAACACCTGATCTAATAATTCATTTGAATAAAACCTTGGAAGGTGATAAAGATTTAAACAGTCCCAGAGAATTAACATCTGAAGCAGAAAAGGAACTGACAATGATTGAGGAAAAATTACAACAGGCACATGTGGACAGGGTGAATCCAGAGCTCGATTGGATTCTCGTCATATTACCATCAAAAATTTCTCCTACAGGAATTTTAATGCAGAGAGATGATATTATCTTAGAATGGATCTTTTTACCACATAAACCAAGTAAGAAACTGAAAACTTTTGTGGAAAAAGTCTCTGAGTTAATTATAAAAGGCAAACTGAGACTTCGTCAACTAGCAGGCATAGACCCAGCAGAAATTATAGTGCCTTTCACTGCTGATGAACTAAAGAAATTATGGGAAGATAATGAACCATGGCAAAGAGCTTGTGCTAATTTTTTGGGAGACATTAATAACAACTATCCAAAAAGCAAGAGGCTTAACTTCATAAAGAGAACTTCTTGGATCCTTCCTTGAATCGTCTGTGATGCTCCAATAACTGGGGCCCGTACATTCTATACTGATGCCAATAAAACAGGGAAGGCAGGTTACAAATCAGAAGACTTGGGTAAGGTGGAACAAAGTCCTTATGATTCTGTCCAGAAGGCAGAATTATATGCTATTTTTATGGTGCTAAGTGATTTTAAAGAGCCTATTAATATAGTTACTGATTCACAATATGCAGAAAGAGTTATTTTACATATTGAAACTGCTGAATTTATACCTGATGATACAGAACTAACCTCATTGTTTATCCAAGTTCAAGATTTGATCAGGAACAGGCTTTGCCCTATGTACATAACACACATCCGATCCCATACGGGTCTGCCAGGTCCTCTAGCACAAGGTAATGCAGACATTGATCAATTATTGATTGGTAGTGTGCTACAAGCCTCTGAATTTCATAAAAAAACATCATGTTAATAGCAAAGGTTTGAAGAAAGAGTTTTCTATTACATGGCAACAAGCTAAGGAGATTGTAAAGAAATGCCCTACTTGCTCTTTCTATAACCAAACGCCATTGCCAGCAGGGGCTAATCCAAAGGGCACCCACAGGAATGAAATCTGGCAGATGGATGTGTTCCACTTTGCAGAATTTGTCAAATTGAAGTATGTTCATCACACCATTGACACTTATTCAGGCTTTCAGTGGGCAACGGCTTTAAGTTCAGAAAAAGCTGATTCGGTAATCACTCATTTATTAGAATTCATGGCTATTATAGGTATACTTACACAAATAAAGACAGATAACGGTCCTGCTTATGTCTCTAGGAAAATGAAACGTTTTTTTGACTATTATAATATCAAGCATGTTACAGGTATACCATACAATCCTACAGGTCAAGCAGTCATAGAAAGATCAAATCGAACTATAAAGGATATGTTGAATAAACAGAAAGGGGTGGAAAACACCCCCAGAAATAGGTTACATAATGCTTTGTTAACCTTGAATTTTCTTAACGCTAATGAGAAGGGAACAACGGCTGCAGAAAGACATTGGATAAAGGAAAAGTCTACTGAACTAAATCAACCAGTTTATTTTAAGGATGTGCTGACCTCACAATGGAAGCCAGGAGATGTGCTGCGTTGGGGAAGGGGTTTTGCTCTTATCTCCACAGGTGAGGAAAAATTGTGGATACTGTCAAAATTAATAAAGGTTCGGTATGAAGAAGAGAAGCCATTTGGAAAAGATAAATAACACTTCATTCACAAGGATGGCGAGCATACTGATGGTAAGGAATACAGATAGGTTGGGGGCAGGGTTCTTTTCTTATCTCCACAGGAAAATACTGATCTTCAAAGAATTCAAGGGACCCTGAATATTTAATTACTGATGGATGGAAAATAGTTACGACCCATTGAGGATCAACAGTAAAATCCTATACATTCTGTAAGTAGTGATTTATATATATACATATATATATGTATATATATATATATGTTTTATTGAACACTTCTTTATAAATATGTAGAGCTGGTTTTGGAGTTGGACTATGGCTCAGTCCCTCTTCAATTCCAAGCCTGTTGATAAGAGATATCTCAGAGTTTCTGTCTCAGATCAGGAGCCATGAAATGGGACAGAATAAGGATAATTATATACTTGATAAACTTTCTTTGCTTTTCCTCATATCTGTGTCTTTCTTTATATGTCAGTATATGTCCTTGTTGTTAATGTCTAAATTTCCCATAACAAGCAACAAATTTTCCTACAGTAATCTTTGAAGTTTCCAGGATGAAGATGGGGCCCCACAACATCAACTCAACCTGGTTTTTATGACATCATGAATATTTTTTTTCTTTTTTACACGCTAATTAGACCTGTTTTTTGGTACCAACTGCACGAGACAATTTCGAATGGTGCACCTTTTTGACAACACTTTGGCCGGACATTCTCAAAGCGCTCAGGGACTAGTTATAATTTTCTTAGGTCAAAGGTTAATTTGGGAATTTTACTATCATTTGCTTTCACAGGAGCCCCTAAGGAGAACGACGCCCCCCCCCCATGTCAGCTTGAAGCAATCTTAGAGGACGACGTCCCCTCTCCCAACAGAGTTTGCCCTCAGGGTTAGGGATATCTTTTAGTGGTTGGTTTGGGGTTGAGGGGATGGGGAGATGTTTTATGGAATTAGGGGTATATTCAAAAAAAAGAGGGGGATTAACTGGTTTGATGGGATGATTGGTATTTGTGAGTTACTGTTTTTAGAAAATTGTATTGGTACTGTTTCCTGTATATTGATATATGGAATATTGAATGTGAGTGTTCCTACCTCTATTTTTGTATAAGAGTATGCTTATAACTTTGTCTATATTGTATTGATACATCTACCATATCACAATGTACATGTCTACCTCTGATACTATTTATGTAATAACATTGTTTACATTTGATATGTAATGACATTGTTTACAGGTGAAGATCATTGTCTTCATATATTGCACAGTTGTTTATTCTCTTAGTCTTCAAGCTAGATAGGTATTGAGAATTGTATGTTTGTCATGTTTATTTTTAGGTTAATCAGGTCTTCTAGATATGTAGAGATTATATTTAGTATAGATAGTATAATCTTCAGCCTCTTTAAAGAGCTGTAGAAAATGGCCTTTAATCTAACCTAGAATTCTGTGCCAACGAGACACAATTACTCCTGGCAATGCCACTCTACTCCCGAGAGAACGTTGAGCACCAAAGACACTCCACTGGGAGCTTGTCTTCTTGGCAGAACTGGCCTTCGGGTTAAGAAAAGCCCATACCTCAACTACTGACAAAGATATGAAACAGGATTGTCTTATCTTGCCAAGACAGGGTAGGATAATTCTAAGAAAGTTGCTTGCATTTGATAATGGTATGTCATTTATGTTAGGCCTTAGCCAAAGTTGGTTGACTCAACATTGCAAACGAGACTTTGGGTGATTGCCCAGGTAGTCAGTTGTCTCTGTCATTTATGGCACATTTTGGATATCTCTCATTTGTTAAGTAATATTTATTCCCTTCTCAGATCTTTGACAGAGTTGAAGATTATATAATTGTAATTACTCTCTACATTATTTAGACTCCTTGAGATAGAATGTCTGTCAAAACTGTTGTTCTCAATATTGTTTGTTATATTTATTATTTGTTATTATTGTTTATAGTTGTATTTGGTTTAGTTCCGTCTTATTTAGACAAAAGGGGGAGATGTAGGGTTAACCCAACCCATTGGGGCGGGTTTGCCTGGGGCAAGCGTTTTACTTATAAATTGGGCACGCAGAAGGCTGCGCGCTCTCTTCTTCCTGTTTCCTGTGCTGCGCGGGAACCTTGGTTTCGTGAGTTTGATTTTTCCATTAAAGTTGTATATATTTATTACAATTTGTCTGCAATAATCCCTAACAGCCACAGGAAAGGAGCAATCCATTCACCCTAAAGCCTTAGAAACTGTATTCTGTTCTTTATTTTAGTAATAAGGATAAAATTGAGGTAGCCTACGTCTTAGAAAATAACCCCAAGGATGAGGCAAAATGGGTTGGGGACAGAGGCTATGACAACCATTTGCTTAGAATCTCCTGCAGTCACTCTCTAGGCAGTTGCTCAGTGGTAGAGACTTCATATCTCTCACTGAGGGTCCCTGAAAAGACAAGTCATGGCCATATTCTTCGGGAAAGCAGAAGGAGGGCAGATCTGAGTGTCATTAAGGAATTCGAGTCATCCCTACCCTTGGGAAGTGGATACCAAAGCGGAGTGGGAAATAGAGGGCTAAGAGATTGATAGTCATTTGAAGTTAGGGTCTCAGGGAACTCTTTCATTATGAGGTGTGTAGAAGAGGACACATTTGACTTAGAATGAGTTCCATTTAGTATAACTTTTGAAAATACCACTGACTTTAATAATGAGCATTTAAATGCTTAAAATCATCCTCCCAAATCCAAGCTATGTTTCCCCAAATATTTCCAGCACTGGTGTTAGAATTTCCAACAGTTTCCCTGGTATGTAGAATAATAATCTGTTGGACCTATCAACTTCCATGAAATTTCTACATTTAGGCATTTATTAGAAGTTATGCTGTATTCTGAATGCTCACTCAAAATTGGTTTCTAGCCATAAATAATGGTCACGGAGTATATATTTGGTGAACCTAAAGAAGCTAAATAAGAAGGCGAACTCAAGGAAAAACATATAATTATCCTCTTGGCTATGGGAAGTAGACAAAATTGCCGGGTAGAAGATTTGGGATCTTGGGGGTGGGGTGGGATGGGATTAGCGGGGGATGGGGAGAGAAAAGGGAGAAGGGGAGGATGAGGGAAACTAGGGGAAACAGGTTGATTGGGATAAAGGAAGGTTGGATAGGGGAGTACGGAAGCACAATTCTTAGTTAAGGGAGCCACCTTAGGGTTGGCAAGAGTCTTGAACCTAGAGTGGGTCCCAGGAACCCAAGGCGAGGTCCCCAGTTAGTTCCTTGGGCAGCTGAGGATAGGGAACCCGAAATGACCCTATCCTATAGCAATGCTGACGAATATCTTGCATATCACCATAGAACCTTCATCTGGGGATGGATGGAGATAGTCACAGAGACCCACACTGGAGCACCGGACTGAGCTCCCAAGTTCCCATCGAGGAGTGGAAGGAGGGAGAGCATGAGCGAGGAAGTCAGGACCACGAGGGGTGCACCCAACCACTGAGACAGTGTGACTGATCTATTGGGAGCTCACCAAGGCCAGATGGAATGAGATGGAAGAAGCATGGGATAAAACCGGACTCTCTGATCATGGCGAACAATGGGGGCTGATGAGAAGCCAAGGACAATGGCCCTGGGTTTTGATCCTACTTCAAGTTCTGGCTTTGTGGGAGCCTAGCCAGTTTGGATGTTCACCTTCCTAGACATGGACGAAGGGGGGAGCACCTTGGACTTTCCACAGGGCAGGGAACCCTGACTGCTCCTTGGACTGGAGAGGGAGGGGGAGAGAAATGGGAGGCGGGGAGGCGGGGGAAACGTTTTTTTTTCCTCAATAAAAAATTAATAAAAAAAAATAATAATAATAAAAAAAAAAGAAGTTATGCTGTAGTTAATGAAAAATAAAAACCAGAATTTCTTTAGATCATCTGAAATTCCACTGCAAGTTCAAAAGATTAACACAATAATAATTCTTTATTTAATACTTTAGTCATGAGGGAAATAAGATGTGTGTGTGTGTGTGTGAGTGTATGAGTGTATATAGTACTTTTCATATGCCCTAGTTTTGATCTCCTCCTACACCATGTAAATTGGACATGACAGGAAACACCAGAAACCTCAACACTTGGGAGTGGAAGCATAAAAGCCAGAGTTCAAGAACACCCTTGAGTGCACAGTAAGTTCAGGGACAGTCTTGGCTACATATGACCTGCTCTAAAAAGAACAATGGTAAGAAAGAAAGACAGGAAGGTAGGAAAAGAGGGAGAGAGGAAAGGGAAGAGAGGTAGAGGAAGAAAAGGAGAGGGGCAGGAGAGGGAAGAACACAATAATAAATGAATGTGGCATGTTTTATTTCTTAAATTTTTAAAATATTATTCTAATCCAAAGCATTCTCAAGGAGAAAAAAGAAGTGATTTCTAATGTTTTCAGTCTGCAGAAATGACAATTTCAGTGAGTAAGGGTTGTGTCTGATTGCCCAAAATTGTCTTAAAGTACATTAGTGGACTTGGATGAATTAACAAAACTCTGATAACTACTAAGCCTTAATATGAGTAATAGTCTACTGTTAATAATAAAAAAGGAATTAATTGACACTTTTTTAAAAGAAGAAAGAAAGAAAATTATGTCACTATACTACAAAACTGAAACTGCTTTTTTTCTAAAAGAGAAACCTAATTTAAAAACATTAGTTTATTCAAATTGCACATGTGCTCAATAAAAAAGAAATTTAAGTTTTTCATTCAATTACTGAAAGAGCATAGTAAAATGCTTTTAAAATGAAGCAAATTGTTTTTACCCAGAAGCGTAATAAATCAGAAGCAAACTGTCAGTCCTTAGTCACTGAGACCATCCATCTGCACAGTGCCTCCACTGTCAGCTTGAGGTTTGAGGCTTAATCATTTCAGGAACATGAACGCCGTGAGCCATCGTTTGCCCAAGAGACACTTGGGTACACATATTCATGCCACTGCCTTCATAGATTTCTTGACAATTTGCCTGAAGGTCAATCAGCAATGAAATAATAGAAATCATAGGTTTGGAACAGTATATGGGGATACGGATTTAATGAATATTTACCCTGCATTGTGATTTGATTTTATGTATATATGCAGTAGGAAATATTATTCAGGATGCAAATTTCATAAAGCGTATAATAGTCTTAAGATGCATTTAATAAGTGTGAGAGTTGGAAAGAACCGATGACAATTTCAGAACTCCTGACCCCAGGTTATATATTTTGCATAGGGTTAAATTTCACTACTCAGTTTGTGTCAAATCAAGTCTCATTTGTTACTTTAGAAGGCCTACTCAAATGCCGTTGCATCATGTATCCTGCTTATTCAGACTATGGTGCAATTATGGCTGATTGGAAAACAGGCCACGCATTTCTCTCTCTTACATGTGCCTCTTGAAATAGCTTCGTTTGCTTTTATATTTACTCTGGAGTTTGGCCATGTGATTTCTTTTATTAGCTTACTGAAGCTGTGGTAACATAGCTCAACAGACTGCATGGCTTCAGCAATGCAAATTGATTTCTTGCAAAGTGATTTTCTCCCAGATTCAGTAGCTGGAAGCCCAGGTTAGGTGTTCAGTGTGAAAGGGTTCTGGTGAAGGATGTCTCCCTATCTGTTTTCCATAGCTCAAGAAAGGACTAATGGAGATCAAGACCTCAAGAGTCCTTGTGAAAGTGCTAATGCCACCAGAGCAGAGTCTTCCTTCATGATTTAATTACCCTCTAACAGCTCCATCTCCAAATACAACCATTTATGGCATGATAAATATCAACACAAATTTGAGAACATGAATATTTCAGTATTCCATCCATCATTCTGTAGCCAATAAATGAGTCAGTAGTAGGCATGAATCAAGTAGAAATCTGAGAAGGATTCGAGGGGATGAGCCTATTTTCACTAACCAGGTCTCAAAGGTATTTATCTTCTGACCCTTGTCAGCAGCACCTCCAAGACCTCTCAGTTCACCTACTGGATGATGAAGGATATGAGACTGTCCCACAGCCATCCTTGATGACCCAAACATGTTAAGGTATGTGCAAGAAATCCTGAAAAGACCAGCATTACCACTCTCTGAGAAGAGTATAACTTGCTATTTCTAGACCTTCCCAGCCCTCTCGTGGGCTTCAGTTCTTTTTTTTCCTATCATGTGCAAGTGTGGTTTAGGATGTCCAGAAGCTGTATCAGGTCTTTCAAACCTGATCCCTCCGTGGGTTTCTGAATTCTACCCCAGATCCTAACTGATTGGATTCCTTGTCTGAGTTCTGATGGTTTAGTAACAGGAACACAGCTCCCTCGCTTTGTTTCTGCTATTCTCCTTCTGCTAGCGTGGGTTTACTATAGTGAACGATACTAAGACATGTGACTTTACCTTCACCTAAGCAGACCTATCAGCAGTGGAGATAATCTTGGTGACCTGACACCAAGTATCAACACAATTCCAAGTAGCTGCTGTTCCACTAGCTGCCTGCACCACTCAAATGTCAACATCAGCACATGCATAATCTGAGCTCCTTGTGCACCATGTGAGTACAAACATAATCTGAGCTCCTTGTGCGCCATGCATGGTGATATGAGTGACCTTGGAGAGTCCTTTTACTGAACATCGGCCACAAAAAAGAAGCCTCAACTCTATGATTGCATTCACAATACTGATTAAAGCAGGCCTTCCTAGAAGGAGTGGGGTTGGTAGTTCTAAACTCGCAGTCATGGGCAGAGCTGTGTGTGGCCCATGTCTTCACTACGTGTACAGTTGCTTGGGAGAGGACAACAAAAAAGCAAAAACGTGCCATCAGTCTTACTAGTAGCTTATCTCCGCTTGAGCTGACTGAACTATCAGAACTAGAAAATGGCTGTAGTGCCTTCTTTCTTGATTCTGTAATGTTACATGAATATTTCATACTTCAGTACGCATAGAGTAGTGTATAGAGTACACTATAATAAGATCTGTAGAGAGCAGTGTAACTACTTAGCTGAGTGTGGGTTATGATTACCTTTCAGGTTAATCTTAAATGATGAAATGACTTAAAACTACTATGACAAGATGAGAGGAATAAATACCCAACCAATATTCTTTTTGCCAGTACAAACTCATCAGTTTTGGCAAATATCCTTCTACACTCAGAATTAAAATGCTGAAAATTCTGCCCAACACATTGACTTCGTTGTATGTGGGAACGTTAACTGGTGAAGCCATCCGGATGGTCTCTTACGCTGCTCCACATCCTGAATCTTCTAAGAGCTTTGTAAGTTTTATGACAAAGGTGATAAAGAGGAGGAAGTTCTGCCTGTAAAATATCTCAAGTCAGATCAAGTCGTTTATGTTTTATGATAGAGAGCTCTGTGACTTCATTAAAGCTTTTGTTCAAATAACTGAATCAATCCAAAAGGCTAGCTGAATTCAAATTCTAGGGCTGTCACAAAACACGCAAGCAGAATCATCTTTGTAGAGATGTGATATATTCGTCCATCTAGAAAAAAAATACAAATATAGTTCTTTGGCTTTTATAAAAAGATATCATTTTGTCAGACCACACAGTTAGAAATCAAATCTGCTATATCCAATAGAATCACAGAAAACTGTGGTACCAAGCGTTGCAGATTCAGTCAAAATCAGTCACCAGATCACAGAAGTCTATAAATTTACATTTGGTGGTAACTCCTCTGCTGTAAACAAAATAAAAGCTGAACACAGAGAACCAAATCAAGTACTAGTGAACATTTCTTCTGCCCCAACCCAGAATGTATGCAGTGGTGTGAAACCACGAGCTGCTAGAGCCTGGAAGCTGTCAGAGAAGCTCACACCCAAACAGCAGGAGGGAGTTAAGTGCTCCAAGAAAGACGGACGATTGTTAAGACTGCTAGTGATACTAGCCCAGCGCCCACCTGACCTTGCTTCCATGCTCTCAGGTCCTCCTCAAGAAAAAAAAATAAGTCTGTGGTCACAAACACATGGGGCAATTAAAAGAAAAAAAAAGAAAGTATAGCCAAGAGGATGTGGGCAGGGCTACACATGAAAAACAGAATGATGTCTCAATTTCCACAGCGCTAACCCAGTACAAGACCTAGCACATACAACCTCTTTCTTAAGATTTTTTAAAAAGACATTATGACTCAAAACTTTAAATATTCTACAGCCACTCACTTCCCTCCAGATGTGCACATTTGTACTGAAGAACTGCTTCTGGCACAACATACACGCTATGAAAGAACAGAAGCACTTCATGGGGGTTTTGACAAAGGTCCACATACTCATACGGCGGAATACACAGGAATTAAACGGATGAGCCGAAGCATCAGGAGTCAGTAGCAGAATCTAGGCAAAACCATACTGAGTTACTCTCTCACCAGCTTAGAATAGCTATTAGGTAACATCTAAAATTAGTGAATAAGGAAGAGTGGAGGAGAGTCGCCTGGCAATGTTAAACAAACAATCCCCCCACGTTAGAGAAGAGGATGGAAGGGCCTCCCAAAAGCAAAGGTAGATGCATAGGACCGACCCATCCTACTTGATAGTGTGCAGCTCAGGGAAATGAAGTCAGTATCACAAAGGCACACCTGCACATCAATGCTACTGCAGCGTATTTACAATATTAGTTACACAGAGAAACATGAAACTGCCTTTTCCTTTAAGCTAAGTGAGATAGCCAAGGAAAGCACATATGCCTTGCATGCGCACTTGCCTTTGCAAGGTAAAACTGTGAATCTGAGAGTAGCGTCATGGTTACCAAGAGTTAGATACATGTGGAGTAGGAGGGACGCGGACACGGGGTGGGGAAATACACTGAAATTCACTAATGCCTATAATTCGTGTTTAAATTAAAAAAAATAAAAGTAACAAATAATTAGAGCTGGGAGGGTAGCTCAGTCAGCAGTTGCCTTGTAAGTTGGAAGACCTAAATTTAATTCCCCAAATCCACTGGGAGTTGTACGTGTTTGTAGCCAAAACACCAGGCATGAGATACCCTCTTTTGAGTTGTTGGTCACTGGAGTTTAAGACCTTCCAAAAACATTACACGTGATTCCTATTGCCCTTGGCTGCCCTCCAAAGGTGTAAGACAAATCCTTAATGCTGAAGACATCATGTATTTAGATAAAGAGCCCAAAGGACAATGAGCTGGAACTGACCTGACAGCTTCTTTCCTGGGGACTCGTTTTTGTGGTACCAGAAGGCACCATGAAAGATTCCAAGGAAGGTGAAGTAATGGACAGTCCTACTCAGATATGACACACAGGAACCATAACTGCTAGCATGATCCAGTAACCTTAAGAGTGTAGCAGTGGCGCACATGCCTTGGCGGTAACCAATAGTTCTCTGAATAGACTCCAGAGCTCTTCCACAAGAAGGAATTTATTCCTGGTTTTGGAAACCTAGCCAACTCCCTGGGATTGGTGAAGTCATAAATTCCAAAGAAGAACCTACAATAGCCATATTAATAACCAGCATAACCCCTAGCTATATTAGATATACCCACAGAGCAATCCTCATCAGTCACCAAGTTAATTCTCTTTGAGATAGAAGGAGTCCATTACCAAATACTACAACCAACTAAAATGAAAAGTTGGAGAATCCAGTTCCAAGTGATATGTCAGCAGCCCGGCTCCTGTACCTAAGGCCCAGAGGAGACTGCAGAATAGGAGCAGAAGAGTTCACTGTGAGAGCGTGGCTCCTAGTAATGTCAGAAGTGACACAGGAAAAGTCTCGCCAACATGACTTCCTAGCGATGAGCTCAACAACGATGACACCAAGAGAGATGGTAATATGTACAGAGGAAAACCTCAAGAGGCCTCAAGCCAAGACAGAGAACTTCAGGCAGCTAAAAATGTGGAGAGTGAAGATTTAGGCTTCCCTGGGGAAGAGCGCACCAACTGGTTATCCACTACCAAATGGTCAGCCCTGAAAACTTACATACAAGTAGCACTATACAGACTGAGCAGGATGTGTTTATGTATTTAGGAATACATACACACATACAGTATGCAACAACTACAGAAAATAATAATAAAGAAACCATGAATTTGAAAAAGAGCAAGGAGGGATAGATGGGAAAGTTCACAGACAAGAGAAAATGATGAAATTATATTATATTGTAACCTCAAAAATTTAAAAGACAGCAGATGTATTTTCAAAATTCTCAAAGAATAAAATAAATGAGAATTAAATAAAACATTCAAGGAAATGTGCAAATTTAAAAAAGTTCAAAACAGACAGAAAAGAATATAAAAAAGACGCATACAGGACCCTCTTGTCTGAGGACCTGGCATCCCTTGAATTGCACACATGGGTGACAGATGTTTGAAATTCTTCCAACATCAGAAACATTGCCAGCCTGTCATGAAAGCCACAAAAACAAAAGGACAAACAAACAGAAAACTAAAAGAAGAAATCTGAGGGCAGAACTATGGCTGTGCTTCCAGAGGACAGTGTCTTCTTGTTTTAGAGAGACAAACTATACCCGGGAATGAGGGGGCAGAGATGAATTCAAGGATGGAAGAAACAGGACTGATGGTGCATGGAGCTGAGGTGCAGGACTGAGCAAGGCTGGGACCCTGGGCTGAGACCATGGAATGGGACCCTGGGCTGGGACCCTGGGCTGGGACCCTGGGCTGGGGCTCACGTCGCCTGTAGCAGGCTCAGAAGACAGGGGTGCCAGGCCTGTACATACTACTGGAATTTGCTCTACTGGGCTGTGAGCTTGTTTAGCTATACTAGGAAACCTTTCTTTCCACTTCCTTTTTTTTTTTTTTTTTTTGGAATGAAGAGTTCCTCCTTCCTCTCTCCCTATTTTGGTCTGGAATTAATGACACTGGATACCAAAGCTTCAGACGTCCACAGGGGGAGAAAAATTTTATTCTGGAACATAACGTCCTACTGTGTCTCTCCATTTAATTTTGATAGGATGTAGACTACAAGTTGATGTTAGAAGGACTGGTCTTAAAGACGCCCGGATCTGATGAATGTATCTGGGGGTGGGTAGGATCAAGATCTGGGAATCCCCTGATTATATTACATTCCTGAAAATCAGCCTTAACTCCTATTTCTTTGCAGTGTTTCATTATTTAGAAACAAAGTATGCTAGTAAATTTTCTATGTCAAAAACAACCCAATAACCAACTTACAAAGACAGGAAACAGATCTTGTCTGACAGCTTTAGAGAATCAAGACCATGATTCTGTCCTTGGGCTTGTGGGAATACATTGTGTACAGGAGAACAAAATGATTCACTTCCTATCTGGGGAGGTAAAGTCAGGAAGAGCAGGGGACTGATAATCTCACTATCTCCTTAAGAGAACATCTACTATAACCAAACATCCCCAAACCCATACCTCACAAAGCTTCCAGTACCTCCCAAAAAGTCAAACAAGAAACAAGCATTTAACACATAGGGGACTCTGCTGGGTATTCTAAATGTCAATTGTGGCCCAAGGCAGCTGCAGATATGCCTGCTTAAAGAAGTGGGCCGGTTCCCAAGTCTGCCAGCAAGAACTGGAGAAGACAATGAGACGCAGTCCAGCCTTACGTTACTGCGCCCTTTCAACATCCTCAATGGAATGAGAAGAGTTTTCAGTTGGTCTAAGCCACCCACCTAGTGCAGCTGTGTCCGGGCAGACCTAGGAATGTGGGGAAGGATGTTTCACATACCAGGATCATGTGAACTGGCCTGCACATGCATGACGACTGCTACCGCCCCACTTATAGCTCATATAATGTGGAGAGATTCTCACAGGTCATGTGATTAACCCATCATTTAAAAGTCAGTAGATGTTAAGCCAGGTTTTTCCAACTCCAGCATCCTTCTTGGCATTGATCCCCAGTTGCTTTTCTGTTTTTTTTGGGGGGGGGTTAAAAGAGAATCTGAAATCCTACGTGTTTCTGTGTTATTTAATGTCTATGAGAACCTTGACAAACTTCAATACTGAATAGTTCACTTTATCCATGTCTAATAATGGGCTAGAGAAACAGAGATAAGCTTTTTGATAAGCAACTTGATTTGTAAACTTGTGATAGGACACTGAGCAGTAAACACGAAAAGGCCCAGGACTTCAGAGTAGACACTGATTGTTAGGTGCTAATTGAAGAGTATTCTGCAGCTTTAACAAGAAATGTGAGTAAATCAAGCTCAAAACCCTAACTTCATGCTGGGGACATGTGCCGATGTGTGGTGAGCTCACAAGTACTACACAGTAAATGGAAAGATGACAGATCTATTGGACTATTCACGGGAAGTCTATACAGACAGCCCACTTGGAGCAACCCATTTTTGTAGAGCTACAGGGACATCTGTCCTTTGGATAAGTCACTGTCAATTCTGTAAAAATCTTGTGAAATCATAGCATTTCTCCCTTCTTTAGTGTCGTAGCCCTGTATAAACCTGACTTTTCCTGTAGGGCAAGCAGATACCATAAAGCCAAAGTGTGGAAAGGATTCTGTCAAGCCTTTGTTCTCACAGGAAAAATCTACATAAAAATTGTCCCCCACAAACTTTCATACAGGAAGTGATATGTCTGCTCTAACAGCAGACTCAGGAAGGTGTGATCTACTGGTCTGCTCTGACTTAGCAAACTGTCAATATTCTGTATTTACCCTTCAACTTGGTTTCACCTAACATAGGACCATAGCCCAGAAAATTAACTATTAATTCGGGAAAAAAAGCCCTGAGTTGCTAAAACTAGCCTCAGAGAGAAAAATTCTCCCCTGGTCACCCTGCTGGAGTCAAAACCAAAGTCCCCAGAAGAGATTCCTATTAACTTAAGCAGCTAGATGTTAAAGCAATCAAGACCGCATGTTAGTATAGCTACCAAGGCTGTGTTCCCAGCTGCAGGGAAACTTCACAGCCACGCTCCCTCTGAGACTAACAATGCTTCTTTACCAGACTCACTGGTTTCTTGTGACTCTATAGAAATGCATGCTTGATATTATTGTTAGCACCTATGGGCTTGTTAACTTGTCTGTACACCTATACAATCTGAAAGCATTGTGGAGATGACCCCTTTTGACCCTTTACCCTTACGCTTTGCCTGTACTTTGGGCCTTATGCCCTAATGCCCTAATGCCCTTATGCCCTTATGCCCATCTTCCCCCAAAGAAAAAAAGCACGCAGAAAAAACGTGCCTGGGTCAGTTAGTTTGTTTTACCCCTCAAATCCCATTCCCAAGCAAATTTTCTCTTGTTGTGTCAGTCCTGTGTGAACCCTGAAGGAATGCTGAGACTCGTATTCAGTAGCCCCCAATGTCACTGGGTAAGAAGGCTTGGTCTGCAAACATGAAGACCAGAAATGGAATCCCCAGCATTTAAACATTCATGTTTAAAACTGGTATGGCTGTGTGCCTATAACCTTGGTATTGAAAGTTAGAGATAGGAGGATTCCATGAGGATAATGGCCAGCCAGTCTAGTCAAAATAGTGAACTTCCGGTCCAGTGAGAGACTGTCTCAGAACACTAAGGATGGTGGAGATCATGGGAGAAAATGCTCTAAAAACCTGCGCCTGCCTCAAAACACATGAACATGTACCGGAGCATTCCCAAGCATGCTGCAAACATTCTATACCACACACGCACACACACATACACAGAGAGAGAGAGAGAAAGAGAGAGAGAGAGAGAGACTGACACACACACAAACACACACACACACACACACAGTCTTACTCCTTAGAATCTAAAATAGTTTAGAGCATCATGACAAACAATGACTCTCTCTTCAGATTATATGTGGATCATGACAAGCTTTATGTAAATATTCATATATTACTGTATCCTTTGATCTAACACTCTCTTAAATTTCCTTAATTAAAAAATCTTCAGCTTTCTAAGAACTTATAAATTACAGACTTCCTCAACATTGCTTTTGAGCGCATCAAAGTAACTGTTGATATTCTTATTTTTAACTTTGAGAAGCTCATTTTGTATGGAGAACTTAAACAAACCTGAGCAAATACACACGATCCAGTTTTACAAGTCAAGCTGACAAACACAGTTCCAATGCCAAAGGTGAACCGGAAAATACCACTGCCCCCTGCACTTCAACTGGGAAGGGTTTGCCAGCTCTGATCTAACATGGAAACTGGTGAGGGAAAAAAATACCATTTCCCTTTCAAAACTGGTATGAGTGCAAGTTAATAAACCACCAGCCCTACCTGTCGTCTATGAATAGAGGCTTTGTTCGAGTTCCAGTATTGTCCGTAACGCCGTCATGCCCCCTGTCTGGACACTTGTATAAAATGAATGTTCGTCTCTGTTCCAACCATCTCCCAATTTCAACTCCAAAATCATCAGTCATTTCCTGACATTTAACTTCAGCTGCATCACAGAACCATCTAGCTGCTGATGCTATTCAGAGCTCATTCGGTTTGAGTCTAAATCCAACCAACATAAGTTCTCTTGGCCTTGGACGCGTTTGTTGAATAAAGAAGATACCAGTAGGCAGACACTTTAGCAACAAAAACTCGCTATAAATTTGTCTAACCTATGCTCCTAGGGTGTAACAATGCGCCCTTAGTGAAGAACACTCAATGTAGAATTAGTCATTCTGAAGCTGTGCAGGCTAGGCAGAGTCACCTTCAGCAGCGAGTTATGAGCCTGGAAATGTAATGAGCAGAGGTCTGTAGGCTCAATACTGTGCAGGAGTTCTGCATGACCTAGAGCTGTGGGACCACCTCCGCTTTCCACTCAAGCAGCCAAACGAACCTACATACCCAAACTCAGGCCATTCGCTTTACTATCTTTCAGTCAAGTGCACATATTTATGAGACGTAATGACTTATATAAGAAGAAAAAAAAAGGCACTTAATTGTAAGATAATATAAGATACAAATAACATTTTAGTGAATAAAGAATCACTCTTATTTTCAAAAATTCAGTACCAATGATTTAAAATCTTTCCTCCAAACCAAAACTTGGCAGGCTACATAATGTGAGGTTTTCTTTTAAACAATTATGGCTAATTCATATTTAGCCAGGAGGGCTAAGAACCACAATAGTAACTTTTATAGAACATTTAAAATTTCTCTTTGCTACTCCAAGCACACAATCTCTCATTAGCCCCAGCTCGGTCCACTTCAGAACTCAAGTGCTTTTCCACGAGGCAACATTTATGAGCTTTAATTTGTCTTTCAATAAACTTAAAACATGAAATCAAATCAAAAGAATAAAAAGGAGCCATGCCTATAATCTACCAGAGCCAACACGAGCACAGTTTGTAAAAATTTCAAGTTACCTGGAGAGAGAGAGAAACGCTGCATCAGCCGCTTGTTGGGGACTCAGAGCTGAAAATACAGGCGATTGATGATTAACTTTTAGCCAGGAGCACACTTGCACACAGCTCTCCAGAGGCCAGTTCTCTGCTTTCCCTTCCGTCTCTCTTCTCAAATAGGGGAAAGGTAGCTCCCTCTCTTTCTGGAGAACTTGCTATGGCATGCACAATTAGTTCGTACTTCACACGGTACAACGTAGACGGGGCTTAAATTATATCCAGGGTCAAAGAAGGTAACCTGTCTGGCACTTTGAATTGTTACATTTAATTTTCTGTATTCTCCTCTGCTGTTGAAGTAGGCGCAATTTCTAGGGTACTTTTTCCCATCATGTAATTTGATATCATGTCTGGAAGACACTGCAAAAATTATGTATAATACGCATTGCTGTGTCTATGAATCGTAGCTAATTCTGATATTGGGAAAGACAGTATTATGAACAATACTAAAGAGGTCAAAGTCACAGGGTTTCATTTTGCTGCCTGCAGTGGACTTCAGGTGTCTTCCCTAGATGGGGGTTCTCCACCTTTTTCTTATACTGAGACATGGCCTTTCAGCAACCCTGGAGTCATGGATTCAGCTAGACTGAGGTATCCACTGAGCCCGAGCCACTATCGTGGCTCCACCTCCTCTTGCTGTGGTGACAGAAGCATACTGTCACTCTTGGCTTTCTACATTGGTGCTGGGGACACATGCATCAGGTACTTCACTGACAGCCATCTCTGCAGTGCTGAGGCATTTTACTAAATAATTTGTATCTGTCACTTTATTCTTTAAACAATATAAGATAGGCAATATGCAAACATTTTAATTATGGGAACACTGGGTTTTGTTTTTTTTTTTTCCTAGGTTTTAATGGATCTAAGGTCCATATTCCTCTCTACTAAACAGCAGACTAGTGTCTCCACAGTCAGTGGGAGGGGTTTAAGCGCTCATGGTGAACTTGACAAATCCTGGAGCCACTTAGGAAATGAGCAGCTGGGCAAGCATGTGTAATTATCTTTAATACATTTATCAATCATTCCCTGGAAAGAGGATCCTTAGTGGGGAAGTGAGTAGAGCGTCAACATGCATGTGTTCCTGGCTCTCTGTCCCTTATTGGGGGCGGACATTACAAAAACAACTGCCCCCAGCCCCTGCCTCTGTGGTGACCCATGATGGCTGGTAGCCTGAGTTATAAGCCGGAAGAAAACCTTTCTCCCTCAAGTTGTCCAGGTCATAGGATTTTATCACAGCAGCAGGCAGAGAAATGGAGACAAGACACACGGTTTCCAAAGGGAAAGATTCAGTTGTCATGGTCAGAGTATTTTATCACAACAGCAGACAGAGAAACAAAGACAAGACACACGGTTCCCAAAGGGAAAGATTCAGTTCTCAAGAACAAGCACCAGATACCAGCCAGTTGCAAAATATGCTTCCAAACGAGTTTAATAATGTGCACAATAATTATAACAACCAATTAATAAGGATAATTCTCTTCTAGAAATTTTCTCTGATTTGACTAAATACAGTAATTATTTCTTTTTCTAATGTACAAGGTAGGCTTCTGCTGCTTCTTTTAAAATTTTGAGTTAAAAACTAAAATGAAAAAAAGAAGTATAAGGAAATTCTCTCCTTCTACAAATACAGACCAACACTGAGGTCTTGGTACGGTGACAAATTGTTGTGTGGATTTTTCCACAACATTGTAAACATCCGACAACCCAGAGATGACATTTTGACACATCTTTGTCTCAAGAAAGCTCAGCACTGAGTGACTCTTGTCAAAGGATAGATTGCAGCAATTTAGCGTAATGAACTGAACAGCTTGATTTTGACTTTAAAATCAAGCAGCACTTCCTGCCACTAGCAGCCTGAGCTCAACAGGTTAGTCTGAAACACAGAGGAAGAAAAAGCAGACCACCCTACCCTACCCTACCGAGAGAGAGAGAGAGAGAGAGAGAGAGAGAGAGAGAGAGAGAGAATGTCCATTTCAAGTATTTTCCTTGTAAACTTGGAGAGACAGGACAGAAAATAACTGATTGGTTAACATCTGGCATCCTTTGTGGGAAGATTAAGGTAAGAGGTAAAGTCATTATCTCATCAACTGAAACTGGCCTGCTTGGGAAACGCATGTGATTATCTCTGCAATCTTGGCTTCTCATGGCGCGCACACAGAAGCTCATTTTCACACATGGTGACCCATACATTTACATTTTGGGTAACTCAATTTTGCCTTCTTAACTTGGTCTAGATGGGACCAAGAAACTGAGACCAGGAAACAATGTCTCATATATAATTTCTAACACTATTCAGGGTTCAGAACATTTATTTGAGATAAACTTATTATGTAATACAAATGACAAAGCAATTAAAAATAACTCCACAGATTACCTCAGTTTCTTTAACAATAAAATTGCTAAAGAATAAACATCACTGACGTTGTCTGTTTTATCTATTGAAAGGACGGCAGTAAGACTCAATCTTATACACAGAAAAGATAGCTAATGTTAACAAGTAAGTACTATTAACTATACCACAAGTGTTCACTTCATTAGACTTCTATATGTTTAATATTTTGTTTCAGTATTAATATAATATAAAATATAATATAATATAATTAATATAGTATTTAGATATTCTAAATAGAGAAATAAAAATATGCTTATATTTGATATATAAAACTTTGGGGGTAGGAAAGGGAGAAATTATGTAATTATGCTGTAATCCCCAAATTAAAAAAAAGCAATTCTGTAATCAATAAATAGCTTCACAAAACCTATATGATGGTCAAGAATATGGATTATATATTTTGCACTTTTAACATCTTTTGTTTACTGTTCTTACAATGTAAAATCCTTAAAAATTCCATGTGCTGATCAAATCACATTGAGTTGACAGATGATGCTTGTAAAGATTACAAAGCTCAAATTTTATATAGACTTGCTTTGCAACTATATAAAATATTTTTCTTAACTCAAGGTATTATGTCTATTAAACAGTCATAACATTTTAAATATCTATTTGTATTAATTCTATCCCAAAATCAAATTTGTATAGGACTTAAATTAAGGGTTAACATTTGCTGTAGTTGGAAAATGAGCAAATTCAGCTGGCTTGACTCCCCACACAGCAAGGACATCGACCAGGGCCTGGCATGTGCAGGCACCGTTGTGCCAATGAGCCACCCAAGCTTTCTCTTTCCTATTATCCTTTTATAACTAACAAAAATATATGATATGCAAAGCATAAAGAACTCGCACACTTGTATTTGTACAACCAATTCTGTGGATGTGAGGTGAAGACAGCAGTGTTGGCTCCGCCTCCCTCTGAGAAAGACAAATGCAGAAGAGCCCTGCTTATGCTCACTGAACCCTAGGGAGATCAGGGCAGGAGGTGACTAACCTTTGCCAAGGTTACATGTTCTCAAGAGTAATTCCAGAGCAATGATCACAAAAAGGTTTGTGCATACAGACCCCCGAGTTTTTAACATGCTCTAGTCCGTTAGGTACAAGAGAGAGACGAAATAGTCCCAGGAAATCTTGATGAAGAAAGAACATGTGTGGCCTTGGAAGAGGTTATTCGCCCCATGCTTGAGTCATGACAATAAGTTCTTGGCAATAGATCTGTTTATATTCTTATTCCCAAGTTTCAGGCAGCCATTGCATATTTCCCCTGTGAGGTTTTCATGTTGTGCACATTACGGCTGAATGTTAAAACCAGGATGACTGAGCAAAACCCAAGCGTTTCATCTGATCAAAAAACCTAAGGAGTTATAAAGAATAGAGAGCCCAGGTATATATTTTAGAAGGAAATTAGTTGAATAACAAACAAACAAAAATACTCCCAACGTGATCTGAGTATCTATTTGTTTTTCTCACTGGGAATTTTTTTCTGTTTTCTTTCCTGGAAAAAGTACTATTGCCTTCATATTCACTAAAGAGAACTGACTGTGATTTTATATTCTGAATTCTAGAATACAGTAGAAGTCACAATAAGCAGACAGCAGAGAGAAACAATCCTAGTCATTTCCTGAGCTAATTATTCCCCAGAGCAACAACATCAAAGGCCTCTTGTTTGCAACTTTGATATCAAGGAAAAGAAGAGAGCTATCAGTCAAATTTGCATCAAGGAATAATCCCTTTAAGGTTTCAACATCTCAAAGGAAAATAAAACAGGGTGGGCAAAGATTTTAAACAAAAAAAAAATATGTATTTTTTCAGAACATTTCTCCTTCGTGGCAGTTAATAGAGTAGAAGCATGGAAAAGGTGATTTAGGCAAGGAGACATTTAGGTCCCTTCCTTCTTTGGTTATTGTCCAGTCAATAGAGTACTGTAGGAATTCAGCTAACAGATGAGCATACTTCATCTCAGAACATGTAGTTTCACTAACTCCATGGCATCACCCTCTCACGGATCAGACCAAATGCTGTCACATGTACCAACCCTTTGCCAGTGACCCAGTACAAAGTCCACACTGGCAAGAATGTCTCTTTTTCGGTATGAGATCAAGTTTCCAACTATCCAGACTCATCCATCTTCTCATCATTTCATGGGTTTTTGTAACTTCAACAATTGCAGTACTCTTCAATTTTTAGCTATAAATCTGTCTAATTAGGGACCACACACAACTGCCTACCTACCCAACCCCCACAGAAATTCCAGAAATTCTTTAAATAAAATATAGTATGATTAAAGTGTGTATTCCATCCACTGCAACAGACTATAACACGAGGGTGCACATTTCAACGTTCTCTGCAATGTCTCAAAGCTACTTTAATGAATAAATTACTTAGCTCCTAAGCCATTCTAAAATGTTTCGGTGAAAACCTGTCACTGCTGTTTTAAAGGAAAGCATAAGCCCTTCACCTGGTGGCATCAGAAAATAACAACGAAACAGAGGGCCAGTGATATGAGTTGATGAATAAAAGCGCTTTCCTTAAAAATCTGGTGACCTAAGTTTGGTTCTTAGAACCCAGAACCCACATAGACATGGAAGGAGAGAAACATGTCCAGAAAGTTATCTGACTTCCATACTAGTGCTATGTCACATGCATATCTGTACTCAGGTACACATATCACACACCCACACCCATGCAGGTACACACACACACACACACACACACACACACACACACACACACACACAATAATGTGGATAACTAAAAACTAAACCTTCTCAATAGAAGAAAAGTGTATCATATGACAGATGATCAATCTGTCCCTGAACCCTAGTCAGAGAAGCTTCTTCTTGACGTAGGTGGCAGTTGACATGGACAACCACAAATGGACAGAGTGTAGACAGCAGCTACATCACACAGTTCCCCTCCAGGCTCAGGGGCAGAACAGAGAGGCTGTAGGAGCCAGAGATAACGAGTAACTTAAAGGAAACAGCATTGTTGTGATCAAACAGGCCTAATGTGAACCCAGAAAGACGGAGAGCATGCACAGGGCCTGCACAAGTCCAAGCCAGATGAAAATCACAGCACAGAGGAGGGGAAGTCAACACAAGGATCATCTCTAATCAAGATGCTGTTTGTAACTGACAGTTGCTCACATTGGAGAAAGCAGTTCTCTTCAATGAAGTGACACTGGGTCTATCCACCCACACTTAGGAATGATCATCCAGCAGAAAGGGAACTCCATGACAGTGGTTTTTATTTTATTTTATTTCTTTTTTTTTAAGAAAGAAAGAATTTGCGTTTAGAAATAAGGAGAGAAGGCAAGAACTAGGAGGATATAGAAGAAGAGAAAGTATAAGAGCAAATACATTGTATGAAATCCTCAGACACAGACATGTAAAAAAGAGAAAGCTAATAAAAGGATGAAAGGTAGCACACAGTAATACAGGAGACACAGTTAGCAGGAGCTTTGATCATGCCTGAAGCTACAGTAGACACACAAATTAATAATAATAATAATAACAAAAGTAAACTTTAAAAAATGAAGAACATTACTATAAATTCATGCACAGAGACAGTTAATGGGAATTGAACCACACCTGAGGCTTGATAAGGCTCCAGTGCTTCTCTTCCTGTCTACTATTTCTTTGCATAGCCTAGATATCCTTGCTGACTCTATAGCAGCACAGGACAGTGGCCTCCTTTGCCTCTGATGGGCCATATCAGCCCCAGAGTCCTCACCGGGTCTTCTGCCCTGGAGTCTCACCTGTTTCGCTACACAGCCTAACAGAACTCATTGCTTGCAGTCCTTCACTGCACTATAGGACTGGGATCCTAGGTTTTTTATTTTGTTATAGGTACTGGCTTTTACTTTCAGTGTAAACTTGCAGCCTTTTCCTTACCTTGAACAAACTACATAGCATAGGCTTACCATCTAACTAGTGGTTTTTTTTTTTTTTTTTTTTTTTTTTTTTTTTTTTTTTTTTTTTTTTTGGTTTTTCGAGACAGGGTTTCTCTGTGGTTTTGGAGCCTGTCCTGGAACTAGCTCTGTAGACCAGGCTGGTCTCGAACTCACAGAGATCCGCCTGACTCTGCCTCCCGAGTGCTGGGATTAAAGGCGTGCGCCACCATCGCCCGGCCTTACCTAGTGGTTTTACATAGTTACTTAGGCAAACACATCTGCTAAAATAACACGACAGTCCATTCTACATTTAGGTAACAAATTTTTCAAGAAAGGAAAAAAATAAAAAATATTCATCCCCCCAAAAGTTAAGCAAGTTTGACAAGGTCACCCCATGCTCCTTTTCAGGAATCTTATTACAGTGGAGATGGGTTTTGAGGTGAACACTCTGTGAGGCTGTTTCTAGGGCAGATTCCTCCTCTGAGAAGGGAAAGTTAAGCTGGGAGATAAATTCAAATTAAAATCTCTACTTGATTATGTATTCAAGCCACATTCTCTAGTGCAACATCAGGTTTAAGAATTGAGTAGATGCCTCTAAGAAGTTAGCTGAATCTGCCTTTTTCCCCCCTTGTGCTTAATTAATTAGTTTAACCAACATTTAGTGGGCAGCTAGCATACAGAAGCCATTATGGGAGGACTAGGAGGGATGTCAAGGTAAGCAAGGCCGGTAATCTTTTCTCTTACATGCACTCTCCCCATGATGAATATAGATGCATATAGTGCTACCCAGCAAGAATTATTAAAGCCATAATAGAGACAGAGTCTTATTAGAGTCACCAATGTCCTGTAGAGCCTTGTAGGATTTAACTCAGCACGACATGCAAATGCACGTGAGACAGCAAACTCATAAAACTATCTACTACAGGCATCTTTTGTATCACAAGGCTGTTAAGCAATACTAGGTGTTGATTCTCTTGATGATAAAGAGGAACCATTTTCTTACATATGAAAACATCACCCTCTCTGACTAGACTTTGTAGGCATACATTATCAAATATAATGGCTTAGCCTTGACAGGAGCTCTCAATTCATTATTCTGAACCATGTGAGAGGAAGACAAGAATAAATACTATGTTTAATTTTCTTTCTAGGTATAAGACACTGCCCATGGAATCTGGAAACTGTTGCTATGACTATAAGCTGCCCTCCACAATCTGACAGCAAGGTCATTGTTACAGACAACAGCTACAGAACAAACTGAACACGGAGAAGTCAAGCTGGAGACTAGGTAGAACCTTCACACCTGCATTCTAGCACCTTTGGTACAGGAAGGCTACCGATACAGAAATGCAAACATGAAGCCAGCTACAATCTCTTTGAGCTGCAAAGGTGCCCTGCATACAAGATACACTAGTGCAATGGTGACCCAAAGCTTGTGGAAGGAACCAAGCAATATCTGATGTGACTTAAGGCATACTCCACGAGATGGAATACCTACCTACCTGAAACTGCTTGGCTGACCAAGAACCTGAGACTAGATAGGCCAGGAATCCAGGGCAAAAACAACTATGATGTTTTTTAAAAAAAGCAATAAAATGACTCCTAATAATGTTTTGCTGTACTGAGATCAGTGGCTTCAATACAAAAAAAAATAGAAAAAAGATAGACATTGCCTATATACTAGATGAGAGCTAACACAGAAATACACAGATGGACAGTGTACAGAGAGTGAGTGACTCTGTAGCACTCAGTTCTAAACGGGACATCTTCATCAAGGCCCTTTTCTCAGGTCACAGGGATCTATGCAGAAGAAGGGGCAGAAAGATTGTAAGAGCCAGAGCTGATGGATGACTCCAAGGAAACAGCCTCTTCCAAATCCAACAGGACTGATGCACATGTGAACACACAGAGAGTGTTGCAGCCCATACAAGGCACGCACAAGCTCAAGGGAGACAGACTCACAGCACTGGAAAGGGGAAGAGAATGTGGGTTCCCTCATCTAACCAGGAGGCTATGGGCAACTGGTGCTTGCTGGCAGAGAAAAACGCCAGTTTACCCAGTGGAGTCTCACCAAGTATATGAAGTATATACTTTAGGGAGGGCTCCATGCCCAAAAGTAGCTGGGCAAAACAAGCAAACAAAAAACTCAATAGTATTTCTGTAGACTTTTTGTCTCATTTTTCCTTTGCTTGTTCATTTTGTTGCTGTTGTTCTATGGGGGTTTTGCTTGTTTATTTTGATCTTTGTCTCTCTTTCTTGTGTGTGTGTTCTGTGTTTTTTTTTTGTTTCTGTTGTTGTTGCTTTGGAGAGAAAAAGAACACAAAGAACATAAAGTTAGGCAGGTAGGTGAGTGGGAAGAATCCAGAAGGAAGGTAGGAATTGGGGGAAGAAGAAAATGACCAAAATATACTGCATGAAATGTACAAAAAAAATACTGCCCAAAATATTTACAAAGCCAACTGAACCTGAAAGTAAAAGAAGCCCCACTTGGTCATTAGTCCCGATGCCAACCCACAGAATCAGAATTTCAATGCTAGGAATGAGGTCAATGACTGTGTGTGGTGGAAGTGATATCAACCCACGACACCAGAATTGTAAGTCTAGGAATGAGGACACAGTGTGGCCGAAGAGCGGTTTATTTCTCATAAAGGTGAGCTAGCTGGCTTTGCTCACCCTTCTTGAAAGGAATTCCAGAAAGAGAGCCAGAGATAAAGAAGTCATACTGAGGAATGGAACATGCCTGACACATCTGCTAACTCATTGCAGAGGCTTTTTTTTTTAAGTTCAGATAGTTCCTCACTTCTTTATTTTGGTAACTTCTCGATTTAAGTTAAATCAGGAACAAGAAAGAGCAATGAGGCAGGCCACACCAGTCAGAACCAATTCATGCTAACCCAACTCTCATCAGAGAGGCTTCACCCAGCAACTGATGGACACAGATGTAGAGACCCACAGCCAAACATTAGGTTAAGCTTGGAGAATCCTATAGAAAAGGAGGAGGAAGGCTTGTAAGGGCCAGAAGGGTCAAGGCAACCACAAAAAAAAAAAAACACACATAGAAATCAACTAACCTGGCCCATAGGGGCTCACAGAGACTAACCTGACAACTAGGATCCCTGCATGGGACTGACCTAGGCCTTCTGCATATATGTTAACTTTGTGTAACTTGGTATTTTTGTGAGATTTCAAACAAAGCAGGGGATGTTTCTGACTCTGGTGTCTGATTTTGTGACCCAGGATCGCCTCATCCAGCCTTAATAGAGAAGGAGGAGCCAAGTATCACTGCAATTTGACAGGCTATGGCTGACTGATGTCCATGGGAGACCTGCTTGTATCTGAAGAGAAGCAGTAAGGGAGTGGATGGAGGGAGTAGACGGGAGTTGTGGGGAGGAACAGGGAAGAGAGTAAGGAGGGGGAACTTTTGGTTGGGATGTGAAAATAGACAAACAAAAAAGAGCAATGACTTGTACAGACTTCAAATTCATCTCCGAGGCCACCAAATTCTCGCTGTACATGTCCACATCATTGGCCACTCAGAACACCGTGACTCTCAGCTATATTCAGGTAAATGAGATATGAATTAGCAAGCATGAGAAACATGGAATTGTAACGTGGAAACAGAAGGACCACAAATAAGCCAGCTCTATTTGAGAATGACGCAGAAATCTCATTTAGCTATAAGTACAGTGTCACTGTCTGCTTCTTAATCACATATCCAGCAGACTTGTGAATATAATGTCTAAGTATCCAATTTAAATGAGTGGCTTCCCTCGTGTTTCAGATGTCTGTGTAAAGAATGGGCTTTGTTTTGATTTGTTTTCCCTACAGAAAGCAGCGGGTGCTCAAAGACAGGCACAGACAGGCTGCTCTGTAACAGTAATGCACAATTAAAGACAGCTTGGCACACACAGCACAGTGCCACTGGCCGATGTGGGGGTGGCTGCAAGGAGCAAACAGATCTCACCACACTGCCAACTCTGCTATGTGCATCCATGCCAGTTCAGGGATCACTTGGAAAGATACCACTTCTCCATTCACATTTAGGGTGTCGGCATTGCATGCGGGCTGAATAAATCCAAATATGTATCTTGCAGTATAGATCCTATGACCAAATTCTAGCAAACCGATCAAATATTCATTTCTTATCTAGAGCCACCATTGCCAGACGAAGACCATCTCTACGCAACCACCAAATGAACGCCTCTTAAAGTACATCATGGAAAGCAACATTCTGAGCAGGTTTCCCTTACTTTCAAAACATTTCTTACTGAGGCCCCTTCTTCCAGGATGTTATACGCACTTGGTGGTGCCAAGATAACTGCATGTTTGAGTAGTGATGTCAACGCGGGCATGGAGATTGACTACCAAGAGGCTGAGGTAGAAAGGTGATTCCCAGGAAATGAAGCATTACAGAGTCTGCTAATTGTGCATAATTCATATTTAATTAATTAGTATTTGTGACCATATAAACAAGGGAGAGAATGACCTTAAAAGCATGGCATTTCAAAAATTAACTGATATCACACTGTGCTGTTGACAGTATTTAACATCATTAAAACATGTCTGGCCCAATGGCAGCCACTAATAAATTTTGGGCACCACTCCGTGTAATTGTCTTTAAAAAGATAATAAAATTTATGGAAAATATTAGCTAAGGAATAAATAAATACTGCAATCACAACAATGGTTAAGTTTGTTTGACTTCTAAGATCTGTCAAATTTGCTCCAAGTACTTCAATAAATTAAATGATTTTCATAACAGCCAATATGAAGAAACTTTGTAATATTCTCATTTTATAGAGTAAAGATTGTATATGAACAATTTGAACAGATTTCAATCAGGAAGATTCATACCTAAGAGATGAAACCAGACAACAGAGGCTACAGTCTGTGCTCTTAACAACGAAGATGATAAAACATGCCAGGGGCGTGTATCCAACAGAAGCCAACTTGCTCAACGATCATAAGCAGTTATGACACAATATTAAATATGGCAATCACAATTTGTTCACGTTAAAATGTCCCAATTCAGCAAATGTCATGAGTTAGTTAGGGAAAGCAGACATAATAAGATACTACTGGACATCAAGGAAACTCACCAGCTAGCTCTAGGGAGGAACTGTTCTGCGTTCACGGTGCCCAGATATTTTTGGTTAGGTCAATAGGAAAGTAGCGCATCCCAACTTTGACTCCTAGAAGTATCAAAAAGAGAGTAACATTTCATCACTACAGCACATGTTAACAGGAAGGAATCTAATTCTATGTCTGGATAGGTTCTACCATCCAGCTTTCTCTTGCCTCGATGCCATTCCTACTGGGCTTTCTCTATAATGCTGCAGTTTGATTTAAAGTCATCATTTGGCATGAAAGGATGATTTAGCTCCATGAGCTAAATGTTGATATTGATAAATATTGATATTATCAGCAGCAGCAAGCCTGTGTTCTAACCACAATGTCAGCTCTATGTCTTCTTTCCAAATTCAAATTTACAAAAATGAAGGCTCTTTTTTTGTAAAAATATCGTTTCATTTCAATCAACTATCTTTTGATATTTTAAAGTCATTTTCTTTTATCGTTCGAGTGATGTTTACCTGTACTCCTAGAACAATAATGTATATAAAAGGAGTGTGTGGTTGAAAACAAAAACTTAAAATTTCTATAAAAATACAAGAAACTCCACTAATATTAACTAAAAATCCAAAGCAACATTTCAGCAAGACATTGAAAGTAGAACAATGTTCCAGAAGCACCATGGAAAATAATTAAAATATGACCATCTGTATTCCTTGAATCTATGAACTTTGTAACATGATTTTTACTTCTTTGTCCAATTCACTAACTTGGAAAGGAGAAAAGACACAAAGTGATTTGTTTTTATGATCACTAAAACCAATACAATGAACTTTTGGGTGTGACTACGAAGAATCAGGTGTCTGCAGCTGGACAGCGCAGAGAAAGCTTACTGAAATCCTTTGCTATGAGCAAAGACAACAGAGCAGATGGCAATACATGATCTCTCCAGTTAGCACTTCTAAGTTTCCTCACGTGGTCAGAGAGCACTGCTTGACCTCATGGTTTATATAGAAGGGGATTCAACAGACAATCTGTTTATTAATTTTTAAGATTATAATAACCATATTACTTTCACATAATTGTCTTAATGTAGTAAAAAAAATCTTGCAAAAACATGTCAATTTCTATATGCAGAATTTTCCTTGGGACAGTAATTAAACTCATTTGAATTTAAAATTACTATTAAAATGTAGTTCACCAAATTACTCATATTATCATGTCGTGATGAGTAAGATTTACATATTTGACTAAAGCATATTTAAGACCATAACATCTACTACATTTAACTTACAATTTTCAATAATAGCTATTAAAACATACATTTTTGAATTTATTTCATTTATAGATATGATGGTTTGTTAGACTTTTTAATTTATTTCACATAAACATGATGGTTTATTGGTATTATCTGTCACAATCCATCTTTGTCTACATATTTATGTTACTTGCACAATGATCTTAAAAGCAACATCCCCCATATTTTGATTCTCAAGTGAGATAAAATGCTACTAATAATTAGTAAAAATAGTAATAGTGAGAATGATATAAGGAAGTTTTTTCTGTTTTTTTTTCTTCTTTTCCAACTATAAACTTATTCTAAAAATGTAAGATAAGAAATTTCCTGATTTTCATCAAGAATTTCGGATTCTTAATTCTTTAATTTACATTATTTTGTCATATAAAAGTAGGCCAATAAAAGCCTTTTTATTTGCATTAAGAGATGTCTTTGATTTTAATTTTTGAAAGAAAATAAATTGACCTGAAATTCATATGTTCAAGTGCTGACATATTAAAATATTAAGACTAGTTTAGAATTTATATTATGTCCATCAAATACATTTTTTAAAAAAACCAGACAACTAAATAAAAATAAAACACTTTTTTCTTTTTAGTTGGTTTGACCTTACAAGTAACTTTCACCTTGCAAGTGTTGGTGTCTCTGACCATTTAAAATTCTGTCTAAAACACGGAGAGTTTAACAAGACTTTCATATATCTAAAACACAATTAGTTTCATAATTCCACAAATATAAAACCAATCATTAAAGCACAACCTATGCTTAAAAAACATAAGAATTTAGTAATTCTTATTATTTTAATTACTTTAATACACAAAGTAAGAGAATTTCCCTGTTCTACAGTTACTCCAAATTCAACACAAATAAAAAGGAAATGAAAAATATTGAGAAAAAAGTTTCAAGTATGAATGTATGGGTCTTTAGAGCTAAATTAATGTATAATATCTTATCACACAAATATTTTTCCCATTTATTTATTTATTTACTTTAGGAAGAGCCTAACTCTGTAGTTGAACTTATATATACTGAGTTGGTCTCCAACTGGTGGCAATCTTCCTGCCTCAGCCTCCCAAGCACTGGGATTATAGACACACATCATGCTCAACATTATTTTTCATTCCATAATTTTGGAGCCCATGAGAGGTGGTTTAAATGGTCATACATTTTAGAGAGTTAATATTTCCATTATGCTATTTTAATACTCTGGCATTTTGTAATGCACCTGTATCTAGCATTTCTCACGACTTGATTTAAAATATTCAGTTATGAACAAAATGAGTTAGCTAGGACATATGATCTTTTCTAACTAATGAAGAAAACAAATTTTAATAAACTCACAAGTGACATACACTCGATAAGGTTGTTTATTTAGGTATGTCCAATTACATAGCTAGTAAATACAAAGTGTGATGCAATTATACATCATTCATGTGTACACATGGTTTATTATTATCTGCAACATGATAAAAACAGAAAAATTTAGCTATCAAATGCAATTGTGCTGATGTCCTTAACAAGTCAAAACTAGCTCAAAGTAAAGGACTGTCTCAGAAGCCAGAGTGACTGCAGCAGAAATATTTAATGCTATTGAGATTCACATTCAGATTTTCAGGAGAAATGAAAGATAATAAATTCTCTTAGAAGAAAGTTTCTGCCCTTAATTCAGAAGCATTTCCTAGTCATGATCATGCTTTTGAATACTTGGTGGTCATTAGGGCTTAGCAAAAGTTTCCTTGCATAAAATATTGATTAATATCTGGTTCATAATCCCATGCATTATTATAGTAGTTAGTGTTAATAAGGAATGGAAAACAACAGCGAAGCTATCCACTACCTTCTCTTAAATCTCCTCTTTCTTTCCACAGAATCCCCCAAAACATGTTTGTTTTGGAAGCAACTGGTGAACAGAAGGAGAATTTAAAGTCAGTGACTAATGACATGGGAAAACACATAAGAGTCACATCAGCTGACCAGCAGCTGACTCGCTCGAGGTGGAAGAATGCAAGGGCGCTATTCAAGGACAAACAATAACATTCCTTTAGTAGCTAAATGATTAGTGCGTGACAGCAGGTCCTACTTGGCCCTAGAAACAAACCCACTGTGTTAAGATTATCCAGTCACCAAGGTGACCTCTGAAAGTCAGGAGACAGGTTACAAAAGCCTTTACATCCAGCTACAGAGTCTTTTCTGGGGCTACAATGTGAAGCCAGGCTCATGGTCAACTCCAGAGTTCTATTGTATTACTAAATATTATCACCTAGCATCTGCAAACACATCTAAAACAACTGAAACATGAGACAACTGGGAGCCAAAGGGAGAGCACCCATTGCCTTTAGAATAAAAATAAAAAGAGAGAACTGTTTTCAGTCTAAACATTTCCTTTTTTTTTTTATCTTGATGCTTTAGTAGAAATATTGAATGAATGAATCTTTTTCAGGTATCTTTGAACTAGGGATGCAAATGGTCTACCTTCCTACTCAAGCCAAGGATGAAAGAAGTCTACAGGCACTGAAAACAAATAAAATCTGTGTGCTGCTGTGCTAAATGTTAACCATTAAGAGCCTCAAAGCCAAAATGCATTGCAAACAGCCATTGACATCAGCCTGTCTAGTCAAAATTTCACCCTGTAGAGTTACGATAATACTACACTGGAGGTGGAGGCAGCAGTGAAACGTTGGGATGGAAGATGCAGGAGGAATGGCCAGACAGCAATAAAGAAAACAGCCTAATTGATATCCACCTTCCCTTCTCTGAAGGCAACTGTACACAAGATCCTTTACAAATACTACTTTTACACATGATTAGGATGGACGGGTATGATGTAAAGCTATGGAAAAGGCACCCCAGAGACTTCCAGCTAGAGAGTGTGGGGCTGAGGATGAGCCAAAGCTGCTCCATTCTCGGGTCTCCTAATGAAGTCCTAGGAGCACATGTCTACCATGGGCAGACTTCCGTTCAGGCTTCAGTACAGGAGTCAGGGGAAAGCAGACATGTTCCTGAATCTGATCACTGATTTTGGTCAGGGGACTTTCAGTTGTCCTTGCCTGGTTATTCCACTGTTCCTATTTAGTTGCTGTCCTTGGAGAAATGTTTGGGGAAAAATATTTCACAGCCAAGGTTGCTGCAAAAATAATAGAAACTGAACTCACAGTGAAATTCAGTTTTAAGAAATTTTCAACTTTTCAAATTCTAGGATATGAAATTGCAGCAAACAGATTAGAACTACAGATGGACTTTTTTATATTACTAGAAGGTAAAATTGGCTATTCTGGTCTTCCCAAACATACTGATAAAGTCAACATCTCCATTTCAGAGACAGGGAAGACTAGGTACAATTAATTTTAGTCTTCGGTGTTGCAGAGCTTTAAGGGCAGGGCTTACTATCAAGATCGCTTTATCATCCTGTCCACAGAGTCAAACAGTTAAAAAATGTATTTCATAAACACCAAATGTATTCATAACAAATGCATGAATGTACTAGATGATATATAAAATATTCACACTAAACTTTATTGAATTTCTGCAAAATTTCAGTTAATACTGTCATGCATCCCCTGAAAAACAACTTCATTGTTATATATTGTTGACAAGTGCATCTATTTAGGAAGCTCAAACTGCTTAATTTATATTAGAGTTACCAAACTGCTAAGATGGTATTGGTTTAATATGTAACAAGAGAAATTAATTCAATGAGAATGATTCAAATAAGCAAAAATTGTGATATATGAACTCTAAATGCTATAGAATAATTTTTTAAAATGAAACATTAACATTTTTTAAATATGCATATATATCAACATTAGAATTTATTGGTCAAATATTAACCAAACCCACAAAACTAGATGCATAAATCCAATTAATTTCATCTATTTGCTATTCTGAACTCAGCGGCAAGGAACACAAGCCTAGCACCCCAAGAAGTGTGCTTGTGGACTTCCTTCAAAGAAAAGTGTGTTAAATCAGGGCACAGCAATATTTTCCAGAAATGAAAAAGTGCACTCAGTTAAAAGCCTACAAGTATGATGGCCCCAGTTCCCATGATGTCTCTCTGGTTATTGCTCTAACTATCAGTAAGCAGCTTCCCATAAGGATTAATTTTATGTCTCTGCATAGTATTCACCCAGCAGTGCACTCTCCCATTTGGGCCACTCTCTGCTTAGTCACACAACGTTGGGAGCCTTTCTCAGCCTTTTCCACCCTGTAGGACACTGTATCACCACGAAATTCTTTTCATTTCTAAGACTGCTTTAGACTTTCTTTTCTCCACACATTTAGGTCTACAGCGGAATATGCAAAGGCTCAGTGGGGTCCGTCTGTGGCCATTGGAGTTTTATCTTTTCACCTTCCTGAAAATAAATCCATTTTAATCGAGGTTCATTTCAAAGCCACATCACCCTGAATACCAAGACTCATCTATCTTCTTTGAGACCATTTCTTCAAGATCCATTTTTCATCATCCCAAAATACTATCATAATTAATGATGGTACTCAATACTCAGAGACTGCAATCAATAACTTCATCATAAAATTCATGACCTCTACTCGACTTTTATTTCTTTTTTTTAAATTTATTTATTTATTAAAGATTTCTGTCTCTTCCCTGCCACCACCTCCCATTTCCCTCCCCCTCCCCCAATCAAGTCCCCCTTCCTCGTCAGCCCAAAGAGCAATCAGGGTTCCCTGCCCTGTGGGAAGTCCAAGGACCACCCACCTCCATCCAGGTCTAGTAAGATGAGCATCCAAACTGCCTAGGCTCCCACAAAGCCAGTACGTGCAGTAGGATCAAAAACCCACTGCCATTGTTCATGAGTTCTCAGTAGTCCTCATTGTCTGCTATGTTCAGCGAGTCCGGGTTTATCCCATGCTTTTTCAGACCCAGGCCAGCTGGCCTTGGTGAGTTCCCAATAGAACATCCCCATTGTCTCAGTGTGTGGGTGCACCCCTCGTGGTCCTGAGTTCCTTGCTCGCGCTCTCTCTCCATCTGCTCCTGATTTAGACCTTGAGATTTCTGTCTGGTGCTCCAATGTGGGTCTCTGTCTCCTTTCATCGCCTGATGAAGGTTAATATTCAGGAGGATGCCTGTATGTTTTTCTTTGTGTTCTCCTTCTTATTTAGCTTCTCTAGGATCGTGAATTATAGGCTCAATGTCCTTTATTTATGGCTAGAAACCAAATATGAGTAAGTACATCCCATGTTCCTCTTTTTGATCAACTTTTATTTCTAAAGTAATCTGCTTCAAACTTGGACTTCATGGCCGTTGTGACTACCTCTGTCTTTGGCATTGATATTGTATTTCCAAATTACAGATTCCTGTCTTTTATACAATCTTTGCTATCATTCTAGAATCTCCTTGGTATTGGGCAGACCCTTGACACATCTTCCAAACTAAGAGTCAGCTCCCAGCCTCTTGACGTGTCTTCTCCATACATTCGAAGCTTCAATAAAAAGATAAACATAATTCTAATTTTCTTACCAATTGAACATGTGGCCCTTTTGCTCCATCTAAATAGGAATAGTGGGTACCTGATAACTGCCAGCAACCCCAGGCCTCACAATGCCCAAGGTCTAAGTGCTGTCCTGGTAGATTCATGGGTTCACAGTTCTAATCTATAAGTTAGGAACCTTTTGTTCTGGACTGTAAAAGTCATAGATTAATGGTGGCTGATACTCCTGTTGGAGGCTTACAGTCTGGCATTGAACAGACAACACTCCCAGCATGTGGCAGCCATTGTAATTCTAGGTTTCTAACAGCAGGGGAGGAGCTGCAGCAGGCAGCGCAACCAAGAGCACACAGCAACTGCTCCTGTCACAGCTCTCAAAGAGACCTAGGATGCTCAGAGAACCCCAGCCCATTCAACTCTACACTGAGAGTGGTAAGGTCCCAGTGGACACTGCTCCCGCTCTTGGAGTCAAGACCTGTGAGAACCTTGGTCTCTAAAGTCTTGACAGCTTTCTGGAGCTCTGTCCCCAACCAGAGCTTGCAGCTTCTCACAGCTGGGCATGCCCTCTGAGTTTCTAAGGTCTCCATTCCGTGTGGTTTCTGCCCTGGTCACTCCCTTGAGGTCTTCAGCTGCCTTCTCATCACTACTACCACTGATGCTGACCATCTTCACCTTGGCTCCCATTCTAAAGCCACTTACATTGTCTTGTCTTTGTCACCAGCCCACCACACTGTGATAATCATAAAAACCAAAGTAGGAAATAAAAGACCAGCCGAGACAACATCCCTTTGCTTTCTCTAAATGTTCTAAGAACACTGAAATAGTCTCATCATCCAGCTCTCTTCATGTTAGTTCACATCTGAGTCTTCCCTGCCTTAATGTGTGGGGTCCTACTAAAGAATTGTCTGTGTTTTCAGTTAAGCAAGCTCCTACTTGTTCCTCAAGACTGCTTTAAAAGTTCCTCTCCTACAAGTGCAGCACACCAGAAAGACTTTTCAAAAGAGAATCAGGAGACTTACTCAAAGGCTAGATCTTCAGGGAGGGCAGTAGGAAGGAAGCCTCTCACTGAGGGCGCGTGCTCTCCAGCTGTGAATGTGGCCAAACTCGACGCCTTGAACAGACCTAAAACATTATGAAATTTTACTTAATTTGTACCTTTTCAAGTGACCTGCAAAGTTCTCAAGCATGAACTTCTCACAGGATAATAGTTCTAGCGGTAAGGAGCTGAGCATGCTCTCCAGACTCTACTGATGGCCAGGGCTGCAACCCTTGCTTTACTTTTCTTTCACCAACATTTGCAGTTTAGGAAAGTGCAAATTTCCTAAAGTTCCCTGATGGCTCAGAAACAGTCTCATGCTTCTGAGATTTTCCAGGAACTACAAAGGTATCTCCAACTGTTAGGAAATAGCCGTGTTCTACTGTCTGTGCAGAGATTTTACAGAGGGAAGGAGAAAGGGAGAAGTCAGGCTATACCTCAGGCTCACTGAGGGGAAAGTAAACATTGCACAAACAGGTCACTGATTTTTCTACAGTACAAAAATTCCTTAAAGGCTAGTTATTTATGAAATTATAACATACATCTAAAGTATTTTCTAAAACAGAATTTGATCTCCTAAAAAGATAAGTTCTATGTGTCAACACCTGCTGTTTAGGAGGGGAAGGGAGGTTTGTTTGTTTGTTTGTTTTGCTTGCTTTAGCACCCACCCAGAGTTATGTCTTCAATAAAATAAATTCTCCTATATTAATATAATTTTTATTTTAGATGAAATGCCATCAATATCTGAAGGTCAATATTCACACTTAGGCCATTCATACTCTACCCACAATTCTAGCCCCATGCCTCTTCCATGTTCAGAGCGGAATTAGAAGGCATGGCCCTCAGGACAGAAAAGGAGCCGTCACAGTGGACATTTACGCTCCTTTGGGAGTTGATGTAGGTGATCGATAATCCCATAGTCCCCCTCTGAAACTAGAAGGTGGCTGTGGCATTTATTCAGATTTCAAAATCTGTTTCGATAGCACACTTTTCTTGAACAATACCGAAGTTCACCAAAATTCTCCCTGTACAATGAAAAGGCTGCTGGAAGGCCAACGTCTTCGTATTTCTGGGCTCGATTACAATTGTGTGGTAACACTTCTCTAAACCTATTTTAAGCTTCCTCTCAGGTTACAGTAAGCTGTATTGTAAATCTAATTACACTTACCCACAGGGAAGAAGGCACCTGAGAATGCTTCTCTGTAATCTACTTAAGGAAAGACACTACTTTTTTTTTAAAGCACTTATCAAAATTGTTATTACATGGTTATTTATACCTCTCATGGCATATTTTCCACCACAAAAAAACCCACAAGGGCACATGGATACGTTATATACATAATACCTCTCACCGTGCCCAGAATGTCAATAAATGATGAACAAAGGGAACAGGGAACACAGAGAGAACTAAGTCCACACACATTTAAGTAATTTTAAACTCATGACGAAAACTAGCATGCCGTCACAGAGACTCTGAGTCACACTACAGTCCAGCACAGACTTTCCAATTCAAGTGTAATAGATCTAATGGCAGCTTTGATATTTAAAGGTCTGTGAGAAAAAAAAAAAACAAATAAACAAAAACGAGCGGACTCAACTTTCTATCCCTCATTTCATCATCTGTGGAATGTGAACTATTACGCTGCAATAAGCGAAGGCAACACATACACAGCATGGTCCACACACGGGGCAGGAGCTACGTGAAGGAGGTAATATCACTTACTAATATTTATGTCAGTTTTATGTAAATTATATTAATCTAAACTACCCTTTTAAAACTTGGCAATAGGGACTGGAGAGATGGCTCAGTGGTTAAGAGCACTGGCTGCTCCTCCAGAGGTCCTGAGTTCAATTCCCAGCACCCACATGGTGGCTCACAGCCATCTGTAATAAGATCTGGCACCCGCTTCTGGCATGCGGGCATACATGGAGGCAGAATGTTGTATACATAAGGAATAAATAAATAAATCTTTTTAAAAAAAACTTGGCAATATAAGTTTGTTCTGAACAAATATGGAGAGCAATAACTCATCAAAAATGAAGAGTATTTAGACAAATCTCCCAACTTCTTCATGCCTAGTTTAACAAGGACCACCCATCCCTCTCAACAAATTTCTTCCAATCATATTCTAGGACACTTTCCTGTACATTATGCCTGCACTATTCGTAAGCCTGCTGGAGTCTGTCCCTCTGGCCCATACAGCAGTCCGAATGCAATGGGACATCAACTCTCCGGCTGACACCTAATGAGCTTCCTCAGATCAGCAACTTTGCACATTTTGAAGTAGTCTCTCTCAAACTGGACTTTCTCCTGGGGTGCATCTGCCTTGTAGTCCTCTGAATGAAGAATCAAATTTGGTTTTAATCTTTAATATTGATTTAAATATTCAACCAATGGATATTTTCTGCGATTCAACTCTATACCAGCCAGGTACTGTTTTGTGGGGTCAGAGTCACAAACATGAATGCTGTAAGGTCCTGAAGGATCAAAGGTCTTACTATTTTAGGGGTAGAAACACAGAAGCACATGATTACAGAAAATGCAGTAATTGAACTGAATGTAACAATGATGGATCTTCCGTGAAGATTGTGGAGGATTACCTATAGCCTGAGATGAATGAAGGACATGAAAAGATTCTGAGAAAAGAAAGGGTTTGAACAATTCTTTTTTTTAATTAATTAATTTATTTATTAAAGATTTCTGTCTCTTCCCCACCGCCGCCTCCCCTTTCCCTCCCCCTCCCCCAATCAAGTCCCCCTCCCTCGTCAGCCCAAAGAGCAATCAGGGTTCCCTGCCCTGTGGGAAGTCCAAGGACCACCCACCTCCTTCCAGGTCTAGTAAGGTGAGCATCCAAACTGCCTAGGCTCCCACAAAGCCAATACGTGCAGTAGGATCAAAAACCCATTGCCATTGTTCTTGAGGTCTCAGTAGTCCTCATTGTCCGCTATGTTCAGCGAGACCAGTTTTATCCCAGGCTTTTTCAGACCCAGGCCAGCTGGCCTTGGTGAGATCCCGATAGAACATCCCCATTGTCTCAGTGTGGGCAATTCAAATCTCAAAACTACTTTTAGATTCCATCTTATACCATTGCTGGTGGGAATGCAAACTTGTACAGTCACAATGGAAATCAGTTTGCCAGTTCCTCAGAAAATAGGGGACCTGTGTACTTCAAGATCCAACGACACCACTCTTCAGCATACACCAGAAAGATGCTTCATCCTATCTACCACAAGGACACTGTCTCAACCATCTTCATTGCTGCTCTGTTCATAACAGCCAGATGTCCTTCAAGAGAAGAATGGATAAAGATAATGTAATATATTTACACAATGGAGTGTTACTCAGATGTTAGAAAACGGCATCATCAAATTGTAAGTGGAATGGATAGAAGTAGAAAAAAATTATCCTGAGTGAAGCAGCCAAGACTCAGAAAGAGAAATACGGGATATGTTTACCTATATGTGAATATCAGCCTTCAATAACCAAACTACAATCTGAAGACTCACAGAGGTTAGGCATAGAGGAAGGGACTGGGCGGGGAGGGACACATAGATCTCCCTGGAAGGGGGAAATAGAACATATTTTATTGGAGGACTGGGGGTGGGTGGGGACAGGAACAGGGGAGGGGTGGATATGGAGGCAAGAAATGGCATAAGCAGAGAGAGTCAGCTAGAATTGAGGAGCATTTTAGGGGCAGTGGCAGTCCTAAAATATATAAGAAGCAATCCCAATGCAGTCTCCAAATAATGAGCAACATGGAGTCCTGATGAGCCATTTCTTGTCATCAAATGAAGTGTCCAATACCAGGACTAGAAGTTTCCAGTATTGTGACAGTCACATCCAATGGAGTTGTTGGCCAAAGGGGTCCCAAGGAAATCCCAAACAACCCAGGTCAGTGCCAAGACAATAGGTTGCTTGCACAAACTGACAGTGGGGCCCCATTGCTAAAGGCAACACAGACACATTGAACACTGAGAGTTAGAGCTGGTACCTACCCAGAACCTTCACGCACATCTTCTAGTGACTTTGATATGGAGAGGTACTAGCATACCAAAAGAGAAAGGTAAACAACCTAGTGACAAGCCCTTTGTCAGTCCGGCCTGCCTGTAAAATACAGTAGGGCAATGGTGGCATAAAGCCTGTGGGAGCAACCAACCAATGTCATTTAAGAATCATTCCAGGAGATGGAACACATACTTAAGATTTCTTGGGTGGCCAACAACCAGACACTAGATAACTCAGAGATATAGGGTAAAACCAAATACTACTGAAAGAACAGAAAAAGAGTAAGAAGAAAAGCAAGGAGGAGGAGGAGGAAGGATAGTTTTTGTTTCAACTTATATTTTATATTTGTTAAAAATAAACATCAAAGCCGGGCGGTGGTAGCGCACGCCTTTAATCCCAGCACTCGGGAGGCAGAGGCAGGCGGATCTCTGTGAGTTCGAGGCCAGCCTGGTCTAGAAGAGCTAGTTCCAGGACAGGAACCAAAAAGCTACAGAGAAACCCTGTCTCAAAAATAAAAAATAAATAAAAATAAAAATAAAAAAAATAAACATCATTAGCCGGGTGGTGGTGGCGCACGCCTTTAATCCCAGCACTCGGGAGGCAGAGGCAGGCGGATCTCTGTGAGTTCGAGGCTAGCCTGGTTTACAAGAGCCAGTTCCAGGACAGGCTCCAAAACCACAGAGAAACCCTGTCTCGAAAAAACAAAAACAAAACAAAACAAAAAAAAATAAACATCATTGAGACAAAAAGAAAAAGAAAATGGATACGGAAAAATGAAATAAGTGTATAGTTTTCATTTTAAAATAATAGAATTAGGAGGCATTAATGAGACCAAAAGACCAAGAATTCATACTAGGCTTGTCAGTTAATATAAAAACACCAAAATAAGTAAAGTACATGTATAGAGAAGTTGCTAAAATGAAAACTTTATTTTGAAACTTTGATTAGATTGTAGTTTAACTCATAAAATTTGTGTTTGGTAGGAAAAGGCTTAATTTAGATTGCATATGTATATATACATATATATATTCTTTGACATATGTTTATTAATTAAATATAATTTATAAGGTGTATTATATATTATATAGTATACAACATATATCTTAATATATTTTAGATAAATAATAATATAATATAGAGAAATATATGTGCATGTATATATACATATTTACTTTGTAAGTACTAAAGAAACTTTTTTCCTCTTAACACTGTATAAGCAATATTAGCAGGTTTTGGGATGTGCATCATTAATTCTGGGTACACGGATTCAGTCTGAGACCACACAGTGGGGGTGTCATGCCATCACTACATATCCTACTAGCAAATGCAAACTTCCCTATGAATGCCATCCAGAGAAAATCCACAAACGCTTCCTGTAGCAAGCATGGCCCACGCTGAAAGGCACGACCAGCTATGCTTCATTACAGTCTGGGCTGGAGAAAGGCATCAGAATACCCAACACGGCTGATACATTCTCTTCAAATCAGAAATATCTACACAAAATGACCATCTGGAATGTTACAAAAGCAATATTTTGCAGTGCAAAACTACAACAAATTAATTTGTTTTTATGCTGGCAAAATTTAATGATATGCTTCAAAATTACAGAATGATTATAAGTTTGGAAAGACTAAAAAAATCCATCTATGAATACAAGTTCAATGTGTCCTAGAAGGCAGGAGCTGTGTATTGTTAAGCGTATTATCTCTTTCAAAGAAAAAGGCTCTCAGCAAGGGTTATGGATGCATAAATAAAAAAGGCTAATTATGATTAATAACAACCGGAAAATGTTGGCACTGACTAAACCTACACCTGCTCTGCCAATACAATAGACAAATTAAAAAGATCGCAGCATTCGAAATTTGTTAGAGAAGAGTGTAGAAATGAGGAAGAGAACCTTCCTTCGGCCAACATGAAAGACCTCTGGGATAGAGGTGGGGGAGACAGCCACCTACAGAGTTACTTTCCATGTGCTTCTCCACCAAGTTCACACCAGCAATGTGTGTGCTAATACTCATCACGCCTCACATAGCTACAGAAGATAAAGCTTAAAACGTCACATAGGGTGATTTCCAATGAGATGTATGAGCTATTAGATTGCTGAGGAAATTTTTTCTTGATATCAAAATACTCTAACTTCTGGGTAATGTCTTGGAAAAGAAATTTGGAATCTTAGACTCTTTTTGAGGGTGCTGAGATGAAAGTGGCTATTGCCAGTTATTAAAACATGGCGGCACTTGATTTTGATAGGGGCTGCCAACAACTTTCATTATATTTGTCAATCAAGTGGAAAAAGGGAGAGGGGGAGTCATCAAAAACAATGCTAAATAATCACAAACACTTGGTATGATAAATGTTTTTAGTAGACAATAGCAGCATAGATCTTCTTGATATTTGGAGAGATAGAATCCCAGTTTTTTTTTTTGAAAATTGCTCAATTTTTTTCAGAACTCCAGTCATTTAATTCTTGTAGCAAGCAAAAATAATCACATTGTTTAGAAAGGTGGAATTTGAAGTTTTTTTTCTCCCATTGTGCAAACAGTACAAGATAACGTGAGACTACATTGTGAACAACAAAATGGGGACATTTGCAAAAATTTAAATAAAATACATACGTTGTAATCATGATGTGCTCCAATTCAAGCACTAAAAACAGAAAGGAAAAAATGCCAATTCTTTTGGGACAGCTCACAAAAATGATAACTCCAAATTTTCCCTAGCAACACCTCTTGGGTGCCTTCAACTGTGAGAACAGAGCTAAGAAACAAACACCTCAAAAGTCATGCCAACTCCTAGAAAGTTTCCATATCCAGGCAGGGTATAAGTCTTCTGACTTCACACACACCTTGCACCATGTACCCCTTTAATTGGCCATTTGATCTGTGTCCTTTCACAGCCTGGGAGAGCATCAACAGAAAGACTGCCGAGTCTGGGAATTCTCTAGGGAATTGTTAAACGCGAGAGGGACTCCTGGGAAATCTTGTTCTGCAAAGAATTTTGACAGAATTTGCACAAGATCATGAACATCATTGGTGGTTTGTGACGATGGTGCTTTCATGGACTGAGACCTTAAACTAGGAGACAGAATTAAATTAAATTGTAAAATGTCTACTTGATGTTGGCTGAGAATTGCAGAATCCATTGAAGTAGGAAAAATCTATACATCCAGTGTCAGAGGGTTGGAAACAGCCATGTTGTTTTGCTTTAATCTCTGATCATATACTCCCTATCACAAAGACTATGTTCCAGATGTAGATTGTTTTCTGCTTCTGTTTTAACACAGGAGATTTAAGCAGAGAAAGATTGCATCAAGAGTAAGTTCAACACACTTTTTTTTTGCAGCAAACAAAACTTTGATGGGACACACTGAAATTAGTTTCCCTAGAAAAGAGCAAAGACAGTAAGATATTTGAGTAACCAAGTTTAATTTCTTAGGCATACAACAATTCTACACATATCTGAATTTCAAAGCTGTGGTTACTCCATCTCATGAGATCATGGTGTTCATGTTTATCTTCTTTGAAATTGCATCAGAAGTTTTTCTAACATAAAAAGATAAAAATCTGATGAGATTAAAATTCACTTAGAATATCCCACACAGCTCTACCAAAATACTATTTGAATGACATTAGTGATATAACTATTTAAATATGTATATATACCAGCACTTCTAAGTGTACACTTAAGATGAGTCTCTCAGTAAATAATACTGACGTCTACTTAAGTCATGTGCAAAGACCCAGAACAGGTAGGTGCATGTTGATGTTAAAGAGTTTCTGAGTACAGGGTACAGCTAATTCTTTTTCTTAAAATGAATATTGTGGTCACCTCCTAGAAAATACGCCAGCATGAATGTATTAATTTAAGGAAAAATCCAAAAGATTGTGTCAGTGAAATACTTTCTTCTGACAGAAGCATTCGCCTTTTCTCCTCCAGACACTCAGCAGTCTTTGTCCAACAGAAGTCATCTAACTGGACAGTTCTATGAAGTTGCTACACATCTCCCACAACAGCTCCATCACACCATTTAGTATTATATGTTTGACACTTGGATTTTTTTCAACTACTAAAATAAGTTTCCCACTCTGAAAACTCCTTGAATTTTTTCTAGATTATTCAGTAAAACAAATGGTGCCCAAGTAAGTAATTATTAAAGGCCATTTTACCATTCCCTAGCTGTCGAGGTATCACGACTCCCAGTTGGTAGATTGCGTGGTATGTAATAGGTTCTGCCTAAGCTCACTTGTATATAAAGCTGAAGAATTTGCTTCAGCTAGATTTCCAATGGAAAGAGAATTGAGGGAATAAGTCACAGAGGCAATGTTAATAAGGGGCAGAAATTCAAGCTCTGATCATACATTTTGTACCTGTATATAGCAGAGAGCTTTCCAATTAGGGTCAACAAGTGGAAAGCTGGTAACTCCAAGCCGAGATTTATAAGGTGAGGTCAGCAGCGCGTAATGAGAATCAGGAGCACATACATCCAGTGGTAACACCTTTAGTATAAGCAGAGTTCTTAAAGCAAAAGCTAAGAGCTCCATGACAGTAATAAATAACGGACAGAGAATAAGAAGCCTTAGGACTCAGGGAAAGAACTCTGGCGGTATTCTACGGTTTTCATTGGTGCTTGCTGAAGGAGTTCTAAAGGGGGCCGCTACGTTCTAAGTGTAGCAGATGTGTGATACGTAGAAACCACAAGAGGCGAGAAATAACCTTTTATTGGAATTGCTTCCTTCTCTCAGGCTAATTCACACCTAAGCCCATTTCTGAAGGAGGACGGAGGGGGAAAGGAACAACAGAGAAGGGGAGGGATGAAAGAAACGACAAAAGGAGCCGGGCGGTGGTGGTGCACGCCTTTAATCCCAGCACTCGGGAGGCAGAGGCAGGCGGATCTCTGTGAGTTCGAGACCAGCCTGGTCTACAAGAGCTAGTTCCATGACAGGCTCCAAAACCACAGAGAAACCCTGTCTCGAAAAACCAAAAAAGAAAAAAGAAAAATCAAGAAACGACGAAAGGTAGGGAGAAGGGAGGAGATGGCATTGTTCGTTTCCTCCACATCTGATAAACAATCTACACCTGACAAAGATTCTCTCCTTAGGCTGATTTTCATAACATCCCTGCGTCTTCTCCTAAGGCCTTCTGATTTAAAAAAATCTAGTTTCTCTGAAGAACTTGCTGAGACAGGTTAGCAGGAGACCTTCACATTAATCACGAATCTAATCTGGGGCCACAGCTTCCACCTCAGCCACAGGAGGTCTGTCCTGTCACCGGCCTTTTGGCATTAAGAATGCTCTAGGTTTTTCTGTCCCTCACTTGCCTGTGCTGTCTTCAGAGCCAATGTCAATACTGCCACAATGACCCCACTTCCTAATCCAACAGCACCGCATAAATCTTCCTTATCCTGTTTCTAGTTACATCTTTGAATATTTTTCTTATTACAATAAGTAATAAACATGCTGGAATTCACTTGGCATGTATTGTACATCTATAGGCTAAACCCTAGATTGCCCATGTATATATAGTGTTATTAGTTGGAAGTGCACATGCCCAAACGAAGCATGTAGAAGGTCATCTACATGCAGCTCTGAAGTATTATATAACAGCACATACCTGGGAGCGGCAAGTGTGGAATCACATGACCCTAAACACGTGACTGTGGGCAAGATAAAGAACCTGGCTATCTGTAGTTCCCATGCTTATAAACTACAGTTAACGCTAATAACCACCTGCTTTTTATGTTATTTTTCTTTTCTATTTTCGTGACAAAACACCTTGTCAAAAGCAACGTATAGAAAAAAAATTTAAAGTGGCTTTCAGTTTCAGAGGGTGAGGCTACGACCATCATAGCAGGGAACACTGTGACTGACAGGCAGTCATGGGGCTGCAGTAGCAGCTGAGAGTTCACATCTGATGCACAAGCATAAGTCAGAAAGTTAACTGGGAATGGTGCGGGCTTTCTAGACCTCAAAGCCCAACCCCAGTGACACACCTCCCCCAACAAGGCCATACCTCCTAATCCTTCCTAAATAGTTCCACCTATTTCAGATCAAACATTCAAATGTATAAGGTCTTGTGAGCCATGCTTATTCAAACTACCACAGATCCTTTAAGAATTTTTTTTCCTAACCTTAATAGGTGGAAGTACACCAGATGAAGTTTGTGCAATGGCAAAATTGCCTAATAGTACATTTCTCAAAATGCCTCCCTGCCACTGCCAGCCATGACCAAGGGTGTCTACTCCATGTGCACCAGAAATCCACTGATCTTAGCTATCTAATTTTTATCAATGAATCAGCTGAAACTGTAGCCCCAGGAAACACAAAATCATGTCTTTATTAGTTAATTATGAAATAGTTATGAGAAAACGAATCTATTCAAAATTGAAAGCATGTGTACTCCATCCATCCAAATCTTAAAACGTTAGTAAGAGACCAACTACGTGAGACAGTATTTGATTCCGGCGCTCAGCGGATTTGTTTGATGTCAGGTGGGAGAAGGGAACTGGCTCAGTTCGAAGGCCTGTGCAAGCCAGCTCATCTCCACTTGTGTTCCACTAGAGCTTGCAACAAGGGCACTCTGATGAAAGAGGCCTTGCCTCCCACACGGGAGATGAAGAAAGAACCCCTGAGCGTCTAAACGAGTTTCTTATTTTCATTCCCTGTATTCGTGGCCAGCACTTGGGAAGCATGCTCTAGCAACTATTCTCCTCCAACCAGCTACAAAATGCGCTAGAGCATGTTCAAAGCCAAGAAAGACAGCAAACAGCTCCCTGTTTTCAGGGCATTCCATAGGCTCTTGAGCTCAGGGTGGAGCTGCAGGAAATCTGAGGCGTGGACTCAGAGCTTCACCAAGATCCAGCACACCATGCCAAGCAGAGCAGCCACAGACAGGCAGAACTCTGCCTGAAGTTCAGTGGAATATCCAAAGAGAAGGAGAGGAGAGTCGGCTGCACAGCTTCTCACAGGGCACTAAGTTTCCGCTGCTTCCCCCCACCCCTTGCTTTACCGTGCTGTGATTTAGTATGACTGTAAGTAACAGTATCAGTTGTACAGGGTAAAAAGAGGTAAATACTACCTCGGTCAAAAGGTTTTGATATGCACAAAAAAAATTAGTAAGCAAATTAGCATACAATGAGTTCTTTAGGTTTTAATCACTTAACAAGGAACATCCAAAAGGAGCACAGTTTCTGGTTGGAGACATTGAACCAAGCCTCATTTAAGTGAACTAAGGATCACTGAAGAAACTAGAATTGGAGATGTCCTACAAGAACACAGTACTGTCAGTGGACATAGATTACATAAGAACAGGTGAAAAGTCTCATACAGAAAGACATAATTAAAACTTACAGAAGGGCCATAATAGATTTAAAGCTTAAGAAACTCGTGCTTGAGTATTTTTCAAGAAACTCAGGTTCTTTGAAACCTCAAATGACTTAAAAATGTCAGTCACTTCCATTCCATTTAAAGTTGCTCACAAAATGGCTTATTGTCTTTCATCTTATTTCTTAGGAATAAAATACTGTAAGTATGCTTTGTTACATAGATAGTGGCCATTATACAATATTTAAGGAATTTGAGAAGGTATCATTTTAATAGTTGCACAAGTGTTAAGCGAGGATCTGATAAAACAATGAATGATTGCTGAGTTCCAGGTCATATGTAGCAGAAATGGGGAACAAAGGGTATAATAAAGTGCAGGGTGTTGCGGGCTAAATGCTTGTTTCCACAAACGTATGTTAAAGTCCTAAATGAGATGCTATTATATAGTGAAGGATTGAGAGGCCATATATACTAGTGAGACAATGTAGTGTTGGTTTGTTTGCCAGCACAAATACAGAGTCCAGGTAACATGTTCTCTCTCCCCTTCTCCTAATCCAAGAAAATGGCGAGGAGAAACACTCACCAGAAACCAACCATCTTTATACTTTGAATAAATGTCTTGTGTTTGAGCAAAATAGGTGCTCATATTCCCTTATACAGCTCGACCTGAAGAAACACATAAGCATGGAGAGAGATCTACTGACTGGCAGACAACTTAACTTGTAAGCAATATAAATGAAGATGGGCGAAAGTATTTTGGAAGAAACTAATGTAGTCTTAAGCTAGTCTGATGTCTATGCAAAACAGAAAAGTATTAGCTTGACTAGATTATCTTGTGATGTTAATTAAATGGTCACATTGTCTGGTCAACAGCTCAGGATTTATCGATACGGCTGTTCCTAAGACAAGTGTTTGGTGGAAAAATATGAAGTAAGGTATTATTTGTTTTCTATCATTACATAATATAGGAGGCTGATATAGAAGCTTATAATTGCAATCAAATGCGATAAGGCTTAGATGAAGTTTGTTTGAAAGCATCAAATATTCCCTTAGAGACCTTGGCATGACTTTGTAGAGACGTAACAATGGGCAGAGTCATGGAAGAAAAGGAGCTAGAGACGAAAATTGGATAAGTCATTTCGGAGGTAAGATCAAAACACTCAAATGTTGGGGAATATTATTTTAAGATGTGTTACTTTTGTCTGTGTTGTGGAACATGTGTTTAATGATGTAAAGATGTGTTGCATTTGCTTAACTCTGTGAAGCTGTGATTCTTTGCCTGTCTAAAATACCTGATGGTCTAATACTAGCTGAAAGGCCAGTAGCATGGCAGGAAAAATAATAGACAGGGCTGGTGGGAAGGGGGTATAAATATAAGGAGAAACAAGGAGAAAGAGGAGGCACAACAAGAGAACAAGGGGAGAAGGATGTTAGGTGCCAGCCACTCAGCCACTCAGCTACACAGCCAGACACGGAGTAAGAAGGAAAGAAATGTTATACAGGAATAGAGAAAGATAAAAGTCCTGAGGCCAAAGATAAATGGGATAATTACAGTTAAGAAAAACTGGCAAGAAACAAGCCAAACTAAGGCCAGGTACTAATAACTGATAATAAGCCTCCATGTGTGATTTATTTGGGAGCTGGTGGTAAGCCCCCCAAAAAGCCAAAAAAGTAAAACATCGCACAGCACTTGAAGACTTAATTATTGAGGAGAGCCACCAAGTGACATCTCTCAGCCAGGATCTGCAGGGGCATGGATTGATAAGGAAAGTGTATGACAGAGTCTAAAAACATATAATAAAAATAAAGTTAAGGATTGTAGCCACCTTGATTATGTGGTCACTGTAGATCATTATGCATGAGGAAGACTGGACTTGAGGAAACTTCTAGTAAAATCAGTAGCAGTAGCAATGAAGAATAAAAAAGAGAGAAAGATTGGCAATAGGATAATTCAGACAGATGTGAACGTTCTCAAGTGCACAGGCAGCAACAACAAGAGCAGAGGTGTTAGATTTAAGAATGCATCGAAGATCAATCATACTACAAGGACATTTGTGCAACTGTATTCACAGCAGCATTATTTGTAATAGTCAGAACCTGGAAACAACCTAGATGCCCTTCAACCAAAGAGAGGATAAAGAAAATGTGGTACATTTACACAGTAGAGTACTACTTGGTGGTAAAAAAACAATGACATCTTGAAATTTGCATGCAAATGGATAGAACTAGAGAAAAAAAAAACATCCTGAATCAGGTAACCCAGACCCAGAAAGATGAACATGATATGTACTCACGCATAAATGGATACTATCCATAAAGCAAAGGATATTGATCCTATAGTTCGTGATCCTAGAGAAGCTAAGTAACAAGATGAACCCTAAGAAAAACATACATAGACTATCTGGAAAAAGGAAATAGACAAGATTGCCTGACAAAATTTGGAGCATGGGGGTTGGGGGAGTAGAGAGGACAGAACAGGAAGACGAGGGGAGAAAGGGAGTGGGGAGGAGAACTTGAGGAAATGGGATAGTCGAGATGGAAGAAGGACAGAGATGAGAGCAAGGAAAGAGATATTTTCATTGAGGGAGCCATTATGGGGATAGTAAGAAATTTGGCACTAGAGAAATTCCCAGGAATCCGCAAGGATAACCCCAGCTAAGACCCTAAGCAATAGAGGAGAGGGTGCTTGAACTGGCCTTGCCCTGTAGTCAGACTGATGAATACCTTAAATATCACCATAGAACTTTCACCGGGAAGCTGATGGAAACAGGTGGAGCACTTGACTGAGCTCCCAAAATCCCGTTGAAGAGTGAGATGAGTAAAAATATGAGCAAAGAGGACAAGACCATGATGGGGACACCCACAGAAAGAGTTTACCTGAGCTAATGGGAGCTCACCAACTCTAGCTGAACAGGGAAGAAAACAGCATAGGTCCAAACTAATTTCTCTAAATATGAGTAAAGTTGTTTGGCTGGGGCAGACTGAGGGGTGGACCACTGGTAGTGGCACCAGGATTTAACCCTACTGCTTGTACTGGCTTTTTCATAACCTGTTCTTTTTGGATGGATACTTTGTTCAGCCTAGATATAGTAGGGAAGGCCTTGGACCTTCCCCAAAGCAATGTGCCTTACCCTCTCTGAGAAGTGGATGGGGCCAGGTGGGAGGGTATGTGGAAGGAATGGGAGGGAGGAGGGCAGGAAGTGGGAACTTGGATTGGTATGTAAAATGAAAAAAAGATAGTTTGTTTTCTTTTTTTAAAAAAATTAAAAAAACAGATGCATCTAAACCAAGCATGTAGTGTAAATGTAGTGTCATAATAAGAAGTGTTAAAAAAAAAAGTCCCTGGCATTTCCCTCATGGAACATTGGTCGAATACTGATTAGCATGTTTGCCATTCTAGTCATGGTATCAAGAAGAGCCCAAATGACAGTGGCCACTCAAGATGACCACTAAAGATGTCAGTAGAGGAAGAAGAGCAGCCTAGAACCCTTCCAGCTCAGCAGGATTCACCAGACAGTGAAGAAACTGTATTGCTACAAATGAAACGAAACATGAAAAAAGGAAAAGGCAGACACCCAAATAACAAAGAGAAAAGGGAGGTCTCTAGGAAGAAGAGAAGGGTGGAGACAAGGCTTCATGCACATAAAAGAGAATGGACCTGAGTGTAAATGACACATTTACCAAGAGAAAAGTGTCGCATTTAATCTTACATTCCTGGAACACCTATGGGCAAAAGGCATGCCATTTCTCAAATGTTAAAAGTAAATTTTTGAGGCTGAAGTTTCTCTCTGGCAAAATTAACCACAAACATTACAAAACACAATCAAGAGAGAAAGAGGGGATGGAGAGAAGGAGGGACAGAGAGAGAAAGAGCGAGAAAAAGAGAACTCATAACACCATTTAACAAAGAGGTAGCTTTGAAATTTGTACAGTCTAAAAAACCTGAATAAGGGCCTATTAAACTTTAAATATTTCTGGAAGATTTCATTTAATTTTTTTTCTAATTAAGTGCAAAGACCTGAATAGATTCCTTTTTCATCACTGAGGTTGTGACACAATGCCACAAGAAATTATTTCTGGTTTAATTCACCAGTTGTGCACAGACTCCACTGGGGCCCAGGTCAATGTGTGGGAGCATAGCAGGGTGTGAAAGGGACGGGAGCTGCAAGATCGGCTTCATTTCTAATGAGGGAAAAGTTTTATTTACAGGACAACTCAGCTGTGAAACTGAAGCAATAACATGAGTGAATTTAAACACTCCACATTTAAAGGTCGAGTAGTCTAACAACTCTTACCCATGTTCTAGTAAGTAGAAAAATGACATTAAATAATATTTATAAATATTTATGAATGTTAAAGAATAGTCTCTTAGTGGGCACTGACTCTTACATGCTATATATTCAGATGAAAGTTTGAATCCGTTTTATTCAGTGGCAGAGAATTTAATACAATCTAAGCCCCTTTTTTCTGCATCTTGCTAGATTTTCCCTTTACTCTGATTACGCTGCCTGAGCTGTAACCTTGGCAGTCGAGAGAGAGAGAGAGAGAGAGAGAGAGAGAGAGAGAGAGAGAGAGAG